>NDXB01018318.1:63113-152277 GCA_002631895.1 Agapornis roseicollis
CCCACTACAAGGCATTGAGGTGCTGGAGTGAGTCCAGACAAAGGCAACAAAGCTGGTGAAGGGTCTGTAGCACAAGTCTGATGAGGAACGGCTGAGGGAACGGGGTTGTTTAGTCTGGAGAAGAGAAGGCTTAGGAGGAACCTTATCACTCTATGACTGCCTGAAAGGAGATTGTAGTGAGGTGGGGATCAGTCTCTTGTCCCAAGTATCAAGCGATAGGACAAGAGGTAACAGCCTCAAGCTGTGCCAGGGGAGGTTTAGGTTGGATATTAGGAAAAATTTCTTCACACAGAGTGTGCTCAGACATTGGGGTAATGGTTGGACTTGATGACCTTAAAGGTCTTTTCCAACCTAGTTGATTCTATGATTCTGTGATTCTATGAGATGACAGAGTTGGTCTGAAGGAAAGTCAGCGCCTCTATTTTGGCACCAAATCTGAATGCAGATTGGAAAAGTCCATGGCTGCAATAGCAAAATATGTCTCGAGAGATGCATTTGTAGAGTGTTCACTGCAGATGGTAAATGGTACTAATACGACAGGACTCAAAGTGGGGAAAGACTTCATATATTACACATCCAGATGAAGCACGATCCCCTACAACCACATTGCTTCAGAAGTAAACCGAATGCACAGGATCCCATCAAACATAGCAAACCTTCAGCATCTTCCCCAGTGCTGCATGGATTACCTGCCCATGACCTGAAACTCTCTTCCTGTCCATTCTGTCACCCCTTGATAGCCATGGTCTTTTTGAACACAACCTGCTATGGGTCACATGAACAGGTTATTGTGGCCTAGAATTTTAGGCTACATAATTCATTGTCCCTGTGCTGTGTCCCATAGACAGGTAGGATGGCAATAGGAAGTTTCTTCCTGTGTGTAAATATGACTTCCCAGAAAGTCATGGTCCTATCAAAGAGAAGGTGCAAACTTGCTTTTCAGTAATCACAGAATCGGTGCTTAACTAATATGGCAAGGAAAGATACAGTTTCTTGGCATGGTCTTTTTAGACTAGCTTTAAATTCTTGTATAATTGAAAAGAAGCAAGGAAAAAACCCCAAACCACAACAAGAACCAATTCTTTATTGTTCCCCTGGGCTTAATGAAGTCCTAAAGACTAGAGAACTGTACAGACAAGACTCCTGAGCATGGCAGACCAGAGCTTATGGGCTGTATCCAGTCTGTTGCTGGCACTGCTCACAGCCAACTGCTGTAGCATGCGACTGCAAGAGATCTGTAAGTGATTCAGGTCACTTATTATCCAGGACTGGAAGGCTTTGCTACAGTGAGTGGAAAAGAACAACATGTGGCACCTACATTAGGTACCCAAATGCCCTTTGTCTCGAGCAGGAGGTGTGATTTTGTGTGTCTTGTCAAGTGCTCTCCCTTCTGTTTAACTGTGTGAAAAGCTCCATCGCCACCAGACATAAGATGAGGATGGAGTCTTGTCTTTTTTTAAATAGCTAAGCAGCTTTATCGAGCCTCTGAATGAGATGAGTTTGAGATGCATTTGAAAAGCAGCTAAGTGGTAATCTCTGGTAGGCAGGTTTGTTTGAAGAGTATCATATTCATTATTTAATTTTGTTATTTGGCATTGCATGATGTTCATTCTGAGGTGGGCGTTAAAAGAAGTGCAGCAAAAGCACAGCATTCCAGAGAGAGAAGGTGAGTTGTATTTACATTATACAAATACTCTATTTCATGCATCAAAAAAGCTGTTTTTCAGGATGAGCTAAAGCGTTTGCTGGCCTCCTGTAACGGCAGCTTACCTCAGGCCAGACCCTGTGGGCTCACTCTCAGCAGGGTTTCTTGATGCTATCAGTAGTGGCAACATACCTGCAAAGGTTTTAGAGGTACAAACCTCCTTGGCTAAGCCACCCTAGGAACCCTTAGAGTTACCCAAGCAGACGCTATCTTCCAGCTAGGTCTTTTGAGCAATATGGATGACTCTACAGACAGATTTCCTCAGGTTTATGCATGCTGAGCTGTATGCAATTAATGGGAGAACTTGGAGAGTAAGAGGTTATTCACTGTAAGGACTCGGGACTGGACATGACTTAGAAATACTGCATACAGTTAAGATCTGCACACTCCACCGAGATAGTTAATGTAGTTAATGCAGTTAAAATCAATGGGCTGTGCTAATTTGCCTCGGCTGAAGACCTTGGTGTCTGCAGTTCACATGGCTTTTCAGTACTTCCTTTAAACTCTATTAATTCTAATGTTTAATTGTAAACAAACTGACTGATGGATCAGTTAAAGAAAAATCAACTGTAAAGGGTCAAGGTTTAACCTGTCCTGTCTCTATTACCCCCCCAAGACCTCTCAGACCAGTTATTTGCATATAATCTAATTTGAGTTGTTCATCACATAGGTAAGCTTTCTTTTTCTTTTAATGAGAGATGTGACTTCAGGGCACTATTAAATTCTAATTAAAAATCAGTCAGAAGCACCCTTCTCTTCATGTTTGTGCCTGCAGCAACACTTCCACTGTGGTATCAAAAGCTCAGTTCATTACTTCTTAATTAATTTTGCCTTTAGAAGCTCTAAGTTCTCAGAGAACCAGTTGGATTTTCGGAGTGTTGTCTACATAATATTGACTTGTATGCAACAGCCACAGCCAAATGACACCCAGATCAGGAATTCTTACCCATGTAATCCAATTCCATACAATGGCTGCGGCCTGCCAGCTCTGTGGAATCTGAAAGACCCTTGAAGCTCACAACACAGAGGACAACGTCCTGCCTGGAGCTACTGATCTGGTAGGGATTTTCCCATCTCCCTATTCCCAGTGTGCATATTTTGCAGTTGAGAAGATTGGTATATAGACCAATGGTTGGAGTTTGGGTTGGGGTTTTTTGGTGAAGAAGATCATGATGAATAAGAAAGTAAACTTGCTCCTGAACCCATGGAAATCTTGTCTGGGAGTCCTTGAGTTGGCCAAGATGCTTTTGCTCCACCAGGCTCTTGAAGATGTGCACGTTCGTTTTCAAGATAAGAATCCTGCAATCACAATCTCCCACTGCAAATGATTCATTTCCCCTCTTGGCCCAGCTGCATGTGCACGTGGTTGAAGGTGGTGAGCCTGGAGCTGACCAGTGCCCTGGAACAAAGAAAGGAAAAGAAGGGGAAGGGGTGGAGGAGAATAATCAACCCAGGGGTGCCTTTTTCACTAGGGCACTTTCACCTGAACAGTTTTGTGATGAACAGAGACATAAAAGGGCTCAGGGTGGCTTGAGCATTTGAGCACTGCCCAGATTCTATAAGACAGGTTTGACAGAAGAATGTGAACCAAACTTGCAAATGTCCCTCTGAGCTGGGCTGAGAGGCACCTCTGTAGCTGCTGTCTAAGCCTTGAGAGACCTGGATTGTATGAACTTTCTTTGGAAACCTTTGTATTAAGCCTTATTTTCATAAGCAGACGCTGTAACTATCAAAGGCAATAGTTCAAATCTACCTTTATGTGCATCCAAGTCTTCTTGCTGCAAGGCACAGAGTTAGATGGTTGTGACTGAGGGAGCTGTGTATGAAAAACAGTAGAAACAGGGAATGGGGAAGGCTTAAAATGAGGTTTTGAGGCAATGTCAGCTTTCAGATTTCCTTACAGAGAAAAGTGCACAGAGAAAAGGGGAAAATAAATGTAGACAAGACAGAAACCTTGGTGACTAGTTGGGGGCAAGGCATTTTGGACCCTGGGGAAATTCCTCTCCTTTCCCCAAGGTATGCTGTCCGTTTCTTCAGCAACACTTTATCTAAAGCTTGCCTCTCCTTTTCTCAGATACTGATTTGGGGGCAGAACAGCAGCTGGATGTTTTGCTCCTCCTCCTCTCTGCTGGGGATGGTGAAGGAGGTGATCAAGAAAAGGGACCAGGTATGAATTATCCACTCAGCTTTCTCTTCTCAGAGCCTGTTCCCACTGGAGCCAGAAAAAGCAGATCTCAGGGCTGAAGTCCTGAGCTTCATGCTTGCCCCTTTCTTGTTCCTAGGGCTTTAGCAATGAATGGATGGATGGATGGGTAGCTCCATAAGGCTCAGTTGGTCACATCTATATGTCATGGAGGGCAGGAGAAGTTGAAATTTCAGTCCATGGTTTGGCCCATAATTTCTAGGATCTGATGCTCTTGCTATGTTCCAGCATCAGCACTGAATCAGCACACTAAGTGGCTACCAGTTGAGATGTCTGCTTTCTGTCCCCAGCAGAGTCAAAATCTCAACCTTCTTGATGATAGGTCAGTGTGTACTCTTCAGTTGTTACCAGCGCTGTGTTGTGCCATCATTGTCATGTCAGTCCTAGAAAGAGGAAGCTGGAATCCTCCCCCTTTTTGATTTTTGAGGTTCAATGATTTTACCAATATTTTATTATTGAAAGGCAGCAGACCTGACTATGAAGACTTGGTTGTCTTCATTCTAATGTCAAGGACCACAGAGGCTGCGAAGCTTAGATAGGAGATGGGGGGAAAGAAGGGTTGTGTTCTTTACCTGAGGTGCAGGAACAAAGCTGGCCTGGCTTTCCATGGAGGAAAAAACAAAGCACGAGACTTCCAAGGCCATAGTGGAATAAAGATGGCAGATTAGGGGGGGAAATGGGGAAGCCCTTGCCTAATCCATGTGCCAGGATAAGATGGTTTTTCCTGATATTCTTTAGGATCTCTACAAGTAATAAGCTTATAAGGGGGTGCACAGAAAGGGCTGAGGCAGAGTGTGAAGAGCCCATGGGCTGTGTAGCAAAAGAATCTGAGGAGGCAGCATAGGAGGGGAATCTACCTTATTCTTGGTATGTGCATAGGCTGACTTACTGCTTCCACACCTTCCCAGACTATTTCCCCTCTGCACTGAGTGCTCATGTAAGGGGAAATATACCATGCTCAGGGAACCTCAGAAGATGATAGCCAAAATTTTGGGTGGGGAGGTAAGCAAGGCTGCAAGCGAGTTTTAGCAGGAATCCCCTGTATTGTTTGAACCTCCCCCCTTTTCTTTTTCTGCCAATAACCCCTGGCAACAGGGCTCTGGCTGCAGTCTGTGCAAGACCTCCTGGCAGGGAAAGCAAGTCACTTGTGAAAGACTTCCTAAGGGAAATGCTTACATTGACTGAGGTTTAGCACCCTGGAAAATGTACAAAAAAAAGAAAAGTTCTTGTGTGGGACAGAGGATGGCCTGGATAAGATAAATGATCTTGTCAGGCTCTCAGAGCCTTTCTGCTTACTTACACCACATTGCGTCAATCGAGGGTATATTGGCATCTTTTCAGCCCATACCTCCTCACTTGCATCTAGGCAAAAGCCCGTCAAAGAGGCTGAGCTCAGCTGCAGAGCTAAAAGCGCACATGAACCTTCTCCCTCACCTCCTGCTTCCCTTCCATTCCCCCTCCTTCTCCTCTCACCTCCCTGCCACTCTTCCACCAGCTGGCACCAGGCAGAGCATGACCCTTAGAGTACGTGCCTCTGACCATCCTGCCTCCAAGTTGTTTCAATGCCGAGCGCTCAGTGCCCTGGGATTACTGGGAGTAAGTTTCCAAGGAATTCATTTGTCATTGCTTGCGAAATAAATGGAGTCTGATAAGAATCTGCATTCTGCTTCCATAAAAACCTATAGATGCTGTATCTGGTGTCTAAGTAGTTTCTCACAAGAACATACAAGTCACTCATTCTTTTCCATAAAAGCCGGAAAAGACTGCCTGGATCAGCTGTTGTGGTTAATGGTTGGGAGGGAGGCCTCTGCACTTTCATTATCAGCAGTCACCATGAAGTGTTGGACAGGGAGGGCTCAGCAGCACAGCAGGAAAAGGGTTTCATATCTGGAAATAATCTTGCAGAAGTCTCTCTTAAGGCTGAAATTCTTGGCAGGAGCCTTTCATTGAAACCCCCTGAGACAGCAAGGCAATGGACTCTCATCCTTTGGTAAAGCCTGGCAAGTTTTACATGGTTTTGAAAAGAAAAGGTTTTTTGTGGGTTTTTTATTTTTGTTGGGTTTGTTTGTTTGTTTGGGGCTTGACTACATATAACAGGAACCATAGAAAGAACACATATAGTCCCTTTTTACAGTGAACATAAACTGACATATTCCACAAGTGGCATCCTCAATATTTGTCATAGGAACAGGTTTAGCTTACATCTCCAGAACACTTGAAGACCAGATCTTTGGATGCCTAATTGCTGCTGAAATCAGTGTGAATTAACTACTTAAGTATCTTTTCAAATCAAGACTGTACTGCCTTGCATGCATTAATACATGTATCCTCATGAAATCTCTATGAAGCAGGACTGTATTTCAAGGGTTGGGGTACAGGGGCAGCATAACATGTGGTGGCACTTTCTGAAGAGTCACAGCAGTTTGAAACCCCCACTCCTGCAATTTGTCCAAACTCTGGGAGGGAGTATGGGGGAACATTCACCTCTCCAGCCTCCAAACCTGGAATTCACAGGGCCAAGCAGGCACCAGCTAGAGCCCATTAGCTTCAGTAGTCTTTCATTTTTTCTATTATTACATATACTTTTTCTATTATAGAAACATCAGGGAGGGTGGGGAGGACTTTTGTGCTTCAAATAGGTCTTTACAAAAGGGCTAAGAAAAATCCCACAGAACACCCGAGATAACATTGTTGTCTGTAATATTAATAATGTACCCAAAATGGAAAACATTCTTGTTGTGAAACTCTCAGGTTGCTGTTTTGTTTGCTCCTTATTAAGAGTTAATAAACAAAGCTGTTTGGGTTAATTTTGTCATGTGTACTGAGTTGCTAAGTAACATGGCTCCACTCTGCCTGAAGTCTGTGCAGTGAGACAACTGAGAGAGGCATTAAAGTGTTATAAAATAAATGGGATGGATCACATTATAGAGTACCAGACCCTGGCTCAGCATTTGGAGTGTGGATTTTATTTTCCCTTTCTTTGTTTTATGTGTAGACAAACCAAAGATACAGATTCCACCTGACATACAAAGGGCAAAGAGCAGGTTACGCTTTTGGCTGGTGAAAGCTGCGCAGATCTCAGTGGGAGATGATGCCCACAGATCTCTGCCTGTTGCATGAGCTGGGGACGATTTGCAGCAGCAGGAGGGCAGGCACCAAAGGGCCAAGGAGGACAGTGAGAAAATTGTCTTGGTTGTCACAAGCTCTGGGAGGTTTATGGACAAGATTTTGGATCAGCAACAGAAGGAGGCTTTGATGTCTCTGGAAAGTCCTACATGGTGGCTTATAACAGCAAAGGTGGCACAACACATGCTGTGTATGTCTGTGGCGTTAGAGGGGCCACAGTCCTGTGAGATTTCAAAGAGAAGTTTCTCTGGGGTGGCTTTTAGTTCCTATCAGGGCCAGACAGGTCAGGTTGGACAGCTGCTGAAGCAGGGCTGGGAGAAGGGAGAAGCTGGATTAAATAGTGGTGATGAGAGATGCTCAGAGCAGAAACCTGCCTGTCTTTGAGGGATGGGGTAATGCAGTGATTTTGCTGCAGCTTTCAGACAAATGGGCTTTTCTTTAAAATGGTGACTATCACTGTCATACGAATGCAAATTGAGAATTAGACAAGTACAAAAAGAGGTACTGTGTATAAGTTCTAATTTCATACTCAAAGCAACCAACAGAGAGAAAGACACTATTTTAACAGCAGTAGAGATGGAGCATGTTTATGGGATGTGAAATACCAGGGAACTACTAAAGGTTTTATCAGACATCTTTTGTTTAGTTTGCAGGCATTGTTCAGCTTTTGAAGAAATCCTATTTTGGAAATGAGAATTTCAGTCTTTCAAAGGGGTGTTGGCAGTGTAGCTGTCACTGCCTCAGTCTTTTCCTAGGACAGGTTGGTCTCAAGAAAGAGGTATTTGGTCTCAGCTGAGAATCCTAAAGGAAGAATCACATACATGTTGCTTAGGGCGATTTCTTTTCCAGGACTGGAGATGCAGTCTGAATAATGCAAATCATTCTACGAAAGTCTTACATTGGTCCATATGTGCGGTGAGGCACAAGCTTTTAGGATAATTCACAGCTTTCAGAAATATTATTTTCTTGCAAAGATTAGTGTTTTCAGCATACAGCTTTCCAAATGTGAAGTTTCCTCTTGAATTCTGCAAATCAAGCAGGGGTTAAGGGCGAGGGGAGTGAAATGAAAACCAGAAATACCAGCCAGTCAAGGCAGATGCTGGAGGAATATGAGCAGTGCAAGTTTCCAACTTTGAGGTCTTCCCAGATTTTTCAGGGCTAAACTAACACAAATGACCTCTTCCAGAACATACCTAAAGCTATTTCCTTTCAGTAGCCAACCAGACATCCTCCAAGAGCCCACAGATGAGAAGAGCTCCTAGTACTGTTTGGGGTTGTGGGTAAAAGCACCAGGTTGGCACTTCCCAAGATCCTACCAATAATGCTTTAAATGATACATGGAGCTCATTTGTGGCTTCTGCAAGCAGTGGCTGAGCAGGATGCATTTCATACAGCTCATGTGTAAAACACTTATAGATCATGCATATGCAGTCTATTTTATTTTGCCTGCAGTGCCTGATATAGTACTGTCTGACAATGAATCATACAGATCCAAACAGTTCAGTGTGCTGCAGATTTAAGCATGTTAAGTTCCATTGTCCCCAGTCCAAGGGGTTGCTGTAATATCAAGTTAAAATAACAGGTCTGCTACTAACAAAGCTGGCAGAGTCTGTATTCAGCACAGCTGCTTGACAAAACACATCCGTGAGGCAGAGGTTCTCATCTGCTGACATAGGCAGCTAAACCCAGCCATGCTGGAGCTGTGAACACACTTTCTGTCTCACTGGAGACCCTGTAGAAATAGTGAGATGATTAAGATGAGATAGAACAATACAACTAATGCAACAATACAACTTAGCAAATCTGGTATTGATACCGCTTCTTAGAAATGCTGTTGTGTGCATTTCTGCTAGTGGAAGCCAGGCTAAATCACTGGCACTATGTCAACCGGTCTCCTTATCTGTATGAAGTTTGCTATGCCACATGGATGCCTGCTCCAGGGAATATGTAGACACCTTCAGCTTTCAGAAGAAAGAGAGATGGGGACACCTATTTTGAACAGGAGTGTCTTGGGAAAGTGAAAACCACAGCAGGTTGAGGCAATGGGGTGTCAGGGCATGGACAACAGTCCTGCCAACTGCCAGCAGGAGGAGGAAGTGTGAGTGACAAAATGCAGAGCAGCCAAAGGGTTGTTTGAATGCTGTTTAGTCAGCCAAAGGTGTCGGGTGGATTATAGATACTTGTGATTGCACATTGGGTGAGTGTTTTAAAGTTAGTTATATTCTGACTTGGAAGGGAAGATTTGGTGCCATGAGTCTGCAAGGCTGAAGTCCCCAGACAGACTGTAGCTATGCAACTGATGAGTATTTGCTGGACCAGCCAGCAAAGAACCAGAGAAAAAGCATCAGTGAGAACTGAGGCCCAGATTCATTTCACCTGGATGTAAGGACTTTACTAGGTGTTCAAGCACTGTGGCTTCCTCCAAAGAGAGGTATTGGGAGACACCTAATCCCCATCTGAGCGGTCCTTTGATAGTGTCTGTTTGCTTCTGGGTTGCATTTTAATGCTTGGCATTGCAGGGAATGACTCCAGGACTGAGCAGAACATGAGACTGCACATGGAAGGTTCCTCTCTTCCTTTCGGAACACAGTCTTTCCCCTGGCAGTTGTCTTCTGCCCATCTTGACTTTCACTGCACCTTAACCTTGTGTTTTTCTGGAACTCCTTGACAACCAATCTCCCTCCCAAAATGTGCACGCAGGAAAGCTTTTGAAATTCTGACATTTCACATTTGGTTTTTGCTTCTGCGGCCATTGCAGAGAGAGTCAGTAGCTGCTATGTCCCTCTGATTATTCTCTTCCCAACAAAGATAAGCAATCTGCTGGCACTGCTGGTCTGCTTGCCCACCGTGTCCTCATCCTTGTTTCTTGCTGCAGATGACCTCACCCATCTGGTGCAGACAGATCAATAGGCACAAGCCCATTTAACTGGGGACTGGAACAGTACTTTAAGTGACATATAGGCCTCTCATGGGTCCTTGTGAGACCAACTGAATTTCAATTCGTTGAGATGTAATTTCCTTTCTAAGCAAGCAAGAGAGAATTGAATGGGGCTGTGCTCTGCCACATGACACTGAGGTTGATATGGCAACAAAGGTTCTAAAATGATGAAACGCAAATTATGTTCTCCTGCTATATAAATAGCTGTGTCAAGTTGTTATGGAAACTGTCAAGTAAAATAGGTTAAGAAGGGCTACTTCTTTTGCTGTCTTTTGCCAGTGCTTTCTGACACCATTTGTACCAGCATAGTAAAAGAAAGAGGATCTACAAAAACCCTGGGTGATCAGAAGGTGTACAAATGAGGCGGGATGGCATTACGGACTCTGCCCTCTTGAGAGGTTGGGACTTTGAAGTGCTGTACTTGCTCCGTTCCCACAATATACTAGTTGGAAGCCATGACCTGGTCTCACCAGAATGTGCTCCAGGAAACCTGGTGCCTGATGCTCTCTGAAGACACTGTTCTGTGGGTAGATATTTTCTTCTGAAGGCCTGGAGCAAACATTTAGGTGGGTGAACAGCCGATGGAACTGCAGTCACAGCTGTGCATACAGTAAAGCACTTTTGGGGCATGCAGGTGGAAGAAGCTTCCATCAAGATTAAAAGTGTAGTTCAGTGGGTTTTGAAACCAAGGTACCAGCTGTGAACTGGAGGGGCACCATGTTTCCTTTGATGGGAATATAAAAAAGGTGAAAATCAAAGCAAAAATGTTGAATTACACTTTGGGCACCAATCTTTTTGTCTTAAGGTTATTCCAAGAGTAGATAGATCCAAACCATCCAAACCATCTCTGAAGGATCCTTCTGTTCTTTAGGTGAAAGGTTGCTTTGACATCTTGTTTTCAACCCTAGTCCCTTTTGTCAGCTGCACAGAGGCATCATTTAAATTAAACTTTCCTTTTGAGATCCCCACTCTGTTGTACTGTCAGACGGGTGATTTCGAGATAATGCACTTGTTCTTCGTTCATTTTAGGTCCTTAGGAATTTTCCAGTAATAAAATGCAACTTGATCTCTTTGAAAGACACCAGGCAGGTAAATTAGCCACTCATCCTATTAAAGCTGTCCTGCTATTGTCACTGCGTCTGTCCAAGAACATAATTCAAGCAATATAACTGTTTATGGTATGTGTAGCCTTCTTATCTTTGTTTCCACTGATACAGTTATCTGGCACCTATCCCTCTCAACACAATCAAGATTAGAGTCAGAGGGAATGAAGCTGTTGAAAGGTTTTCCTTTCATATTCCCAAAGACATGATAGCAAAGAGAATTTTGAAAGGGTATGACTGTGTTAATGTACAGTGGGTATTCAATCCCTATAAAAGCTGTCTATTACACATTTGATTCACCTTGCTAGAGCTTAGCAGTTAGCATGCAGAGTTATGCCACAAGGGGTTAGAGGAATGTACTTTGTTCCTGTGTATACGTAACTAGCTTTTATTAACATTCATTCAAAAGCATGCAGAAGTGAACAGGATGTTAAGCCTGAGAAATCCTTTTCCTTTGGAACTGTGGAAAAAAGAAATAAAAAGCTTAAAAAATTCACACATACAGGGGAAAGAAAGTAAAACACAGAGAACAGAAAGGGGCAAGAAAAGGACAAGAAAAGTTCTCCTTTCTCTCTGGGAGCAAATTTTTGTCTTTACCCTTTCAGTGTAGAAAAATTGACATTTGTTTGCAAAAGAATCATATATAAACAGAGTGGGGAAAGGCTGCAACTCAGGGGTCAAATAGTAAAAACCATGCCCTGCAAATCATTTTCAAAAGCTGGATAAGTGGCACCATTGTCATGCTGGGATGGAGCACCCATGGAGAAGGACCTGACACAGCTCCAGGCCAGGACAGTACTGCATGGTGGTTAGGTGGAGGGAGAGAACTCCTGTTGGATCCTTGGTGCTTGCTTATGAAGCAAGAGGTTCATGTCACACTTCATTACAATGTGGCAGGCAGGGGAAACCACAGTCAGGAGCAAGGAAGACACTCATATGGTCCTGATGAGGGGTGCAAGCATAGTGGTCAGTCCTTCTGCACCTCAGGTGTTCTTCTGTCTTGGCCATTTCAATTGTAAACCCTCAGATAGAACAATAGAATGATAGAATGGTTTGGTTTGGAAAGGACCTTAAAGATCATCCAGTTCCAACCCTCTGCCACAGGCAGGGACACCTTCCCCTAGACCAGGTTGCTCAAAGCCCTGTCCAGCCTGGCCTTGAAAACTTCCAGGAATGGAGCAGTTTTCCCTGCAGGCCTGGCACAACTGGGATATGATTCTGGCAGTGATCTCTGAGTGCTGAATTGTATACAAATATTAATAAATAGTGAAAAGTGATAAGGAGGAGGATCAGATGCTGTGGGGATGTGTAACAGTAAAAAGACCTGAGATTAGCAAATGTTTCTATTGAGTGGTGAGGATCTAAAGAAATCCATGGAGGAAGCATCACCCTCTTCATGTGCAGAAAAATGCAATGTCTGTCCTCCTCAGATGGCTACAACCCTGGTAGGAAGCAGGGGAATGAACTCTTCCATCTGCACCACATCTGAGAGACTTATGGGATTAAGTTTTAACTAATGGGTTAGAACTTAAACAGGGGAAGTTTAGATTGGATATAAGGAAGAAATTCTTTCCTGTGAGGGTGGTGAGGCACTGGAATGGGTTGGCCAGGGAGGTTGTGAGTGCTCCATCCCTGGCGGTGTTCAAGGCCAAGTTGGACAGAGCCTTGAGTGACATGGTTTAGTGTGAGGTGTCCCTGCCCATGGCAGGGTGATTGGAATTAGATGATCTTAAGGTCCTTTCCAACCCTAACTATTCTGTGATTCTATGATTCTATTCTATTGTTCCCTCAGCAGGAATCTCAGAGGCTGGCAGCTGTTCTCCCATCTCTTTAAGCAGGTTCTTTCACCCCACTGCTGGCTTATGCACAACAGGCTTATGGCAGAGGAGCAGAGCTATAGCAAAGGGCCTACAAGAAATAGTGTACCAATTTTTCTTGCCTTCTGCTGATTTGGTAAAGGAGCTAGGACTATACTGTATCCAGTCCTTTTTTTGAAGGCAGGAATGTCTAACAGCTAATTTACAACTTCATATTTGTCTACCTGGCTTTTCTAAGATGAGTTCTAAGTGGGATTGTGGGTATAGGTGATACACAGCATGAATAACACTGCCTTTTAACATTTATAGTAGGATTTTAGAATGGAAACTGGCAGGAAGCTGCTGGATGGTCTTATGCTCCTGCGGTCTGGTGAACCAAGATAGACCCATATGATGATCTGCTTTCAGCTATAAGCCATGCTGATTATAAGAAGTACCTGCAGAATTATGCCCAAAAGATGGGCACATAGAAACTGTATACGATGGTTACAAGTTTCTGTTTTGAAGGAGTCTAGCGGCCTGAGACTTACTCCATAAAAATGGGGAAGACTGTTGATGACGCACCTTCAAATGAGGACAACTAAGTGCCAAGCAGAAGCAGAACTACTGAATTGAACCAAACTTTAATGTTTCTTGTGTTTTTTATAGGTCATTTTAAGGGAGCTCTCAGTGGAAGAGGAGCAGTTCCTCAGAAGTCATATAAGTCTTAAGCAGCCCCTAGGAAAAAGAAACAAACAAACACCTCTTGTATCTCAGGGCACTGTGCAGTGATTTTCCAGTCCTTCCCAATTGCTTCACATTGCGTGGGCTGAGCAGTGATTGGGAGCTCTTGCATTTTAATGCCAAGTTTCAGAAAGATCTTTCTCGATGTCTACTCCACCTTTGTTTCCTCTTTTCTTTGTGGTTTGGGTCCACCCAGGCTCAGAAGCCAAAGAAAAGTGGATGGGCTGATTCACTAGACTTTGCACTTGAACAGCTTCTGACATTTTTCATTCATTCCAGTTCTCCTTGGAGGCATTCATAACATTTTTTGTCTTTATCTTTTTCCACAGCCTTACATGTATATACATTGCACTCTCAGATAGGGTGCTAATAAGCATTAAAGGAGTGTGCTTCTTCACGTCTTCGAGGTGATGTAAGACAGAAGTTTAGCCCTCAGCTCTCTGTAGCTCTGCAGCCACTCAGAGACTGCCCATGGCAACATCTCTCCTGCTCCCTGAGCTCTATCTGTTTCTTAATTCCATGTTCTTCCTGGTACCATTGTTTCTCCCTGAGGCCAGGATGCCTGTCCCAGTTTCTGTTTATTCCCACTCAGCCACATCATTTTAGCATTTTATTTCTGAACTGAAGCTATTATCAAATATGTTCCCAAGTATGCTTTGTGGTCATCCCTAGAAATACAGTTTACTCTCTCACAAACCTAGGAAAAGTTGGCTCTAGAGAGCAGACGCATGATCCTTGCTGTTTTCTGGCCTGGTGGGAGCTAAGAATTCCTCCTCAAGTCCTCCCAGAAGATACAGTACCTTTCAGAAATCTCCTCCCCTCTTTTCTTTTTCCCCAACAGTGGAAATGCTTTACATACTTTGCAGATGTGTAAGGCTGTTACGTAAAGCATCACATGAAGGCATGGGCTCTTGCAAATAATAAAACTGCAGGCTAGTTGAAACTGGTCCCCTTATTTCATTTTCCTTAACAAAATGTAAATCTACACCCACACAAACTATGTGTGCTTGGAGCAAAACAGTATTCCACATTCTGCGGTGGGGAGGGAGCCAGGCTTGTTGAGGGGCAGCTACCTTGCCACGCTTCTTCTCCACTGAGCTCGTGCTTCATTTCCACACCAGATTTGATCACCCTGGGCATCTGCACGGTGCTGGAAGAGCCACTGAGGTAAGGAAGTGGCTTTGCCCATCTGTAACTTACTGGGCTGTCTTCCTTGAGGATCTGCCCTCCCCCATGGGCTTTGCAGATGTGGGCTGGATAGCACTCAGCCTGTTTTCCTTCAAGCAGTCGTTCATGTCTCCAGGAAAACTTTCTGACAGATGCACTAGTGCTGACATAGACATGAGTGCAAGGAACAGGCCAAAGCTCATCCTGGACCTTCTCCATTTCAACAGCCTAGGTCTGCCCTCCTACTTCCCCTGGAGTTGTCCCAGTTTCACACTAGCTTGCCTTTTCACCACCCTTGGGTCTGGTTTAAATACAGAATAATGACAATAATAATAAGCCTACTTTCCACCACCTCCTCCAAAAGAATAAAAGATGTAGCAATCTAGGAGCAACACCTCACGGGCACCTCAAAATCACTGCCATGAAATCATTGCCAAGGAAGTGACAGGCCAACCTGCAGGAGGAGACATTTCTCACTATGATATCCTAGGAAACTGTGTAACATCACTAGCTTCAATCAAATTAATTGTCTATTATTCAATTAAATATAAGGAAGTAAAGAGACAAAACCTTATTTGATTTCTGTCATCAGCCTATGTAATCTGCAGTTTAATGAACCTGATGGGTTGTCTTCACATGAATAAAGAATTTTTCCTCAGGCCACCTACTCCAGTCATCACTGGGGGATGGGGAAATCTCAGCTCCATTAATGAAGAAGTCCAAAGGTGCTGCTCTGCAGATGGGACAGGACAATTCCCCATTGCTATTAAAGTGCCTTAACTGGAAAGAGCACATTTGGGCTTGCAGAGGGACAACATACCCCATTTTCTACGAGCAATGACTTCCTTTTCACACATATATTTTGTGACAATTCATTTCCCCTTCTCTTCCCAGAGGTGACCTGTTTTATATGCAGTTGTTTCACAATTTGCTGTCAGGTTCCAGGAATTAAGTATGGAGAAAGACACGTGCTTGTGAAGAAATCCTTTCCCTGAGCACTGATGCATTGGCTCAAACCTGGTCTCTGGGAAAGAATGCACGGAAACCCTCATACTCTGCAGAAAGCCTGGAAGAGGAGCACAGGATGCCTGCAAGATGCTTCTCCGCTTCTCCCAACTCTGGACACCAATTCAGGGCCAGGATTAGTGTCCTTGAAATTATACTCCTAGAGACAACTAGAAAGCCTCATCTATACTGTTTTGCCCCATGAAATCACCAGCCAGGTTCCTTTCTCCAGCAGAGTTAAACAATGTAATTTGAACTGCTTCTCTATGTGTTCTGCACCTACGCACAACACTTCTGGTCCAGTTGGAGAAGATAAAGTTCAACAAATGGTGAGTTAAATTGACTTCAAAAAGTACAGCCAGTGGGAACAGGAATGATAAGGAGAGGCTTCAGCGGAGATGGTACACCAGGGAACCCCAGATAATTCAGATGCTGGTGGAGCTGGAGATGACTGCTACAATTATATCTACCCTACTGCAGTGGAGAAATAGGTGACCATGTGTCACCAGTTCCAAAAGTCTCTTCCATTTTGTCCTGACTTCTGAGTCTCACTCCATTTTCTGTGTCTTTAACGAATGTGGACACACACATTTCATTACATACTTGGTGTGCATGCCATTTCCCCATGCTTGTAACACCCTGTCAGTCATGTAGACCATCCTTCAGCAGACACTGTAGCTTGTGGAGACTGTTGGGCCAAGAAAATGATCCCGAATTGTTCACGATGCTAAAGTGAAGCTGCAGCATTAACAGACTCCCTGGGATGACAGCCCCAGCCTTCATGGGAATCCATGCTCTCTTCTACCTTCATTAGGCTTATATAATGTTGCTCAGCTGCAGCTAGTGTGACACTGGCTCCTTTGTGTGACACTGGCTCCTTTGTGTGACTTTAAGGCTTTTGTGCAGCAGCCAAAGTGCAATGCTAAACCAATCAGGATAACAAGCTGCTGACTGTTCACACGCTGCTTCCAAAAGCAAGATTATATACTACTGCATGCATTATTGTCTGTCTGTGGCTGGGCTAAGTCAGAGACAAGGTGGGCTCATCCTAGGGCAGATTTCTTGGTCTGCAGGTTCTACAGCACTGGATACTGTGCTCTGTAGGTAGTCAATGGACAAAGCTGGCCTGCAACTTCATACTGGTGGATTGTGGGAGCCAGTTACTTCAGTACTTGTGTCCCCTTCTAGATGTTGCCTGGTGAAAGCAGTGAGAACCAACATTTTTGGTGGGATATTGTGGAAAGGGGAAGAAGGAGCTGCTTTGTGACTCAGAGACTACCTTTATCCAAGCAAGATGCTCTCGTGAGATTTGAAAATTTCTTTCCCTTGGCAGAAATCTCCTCCACCAGTGTGGAATCATAAGGGTGGGTCCAGGAGCCTGGGAAGTGCTTCTGCTTGGACATTCAGGATGAACCTGGCCGGATGCAGTTAGAGCTATAGGAAGGGCTGGGCCTTTTTTGCTCCTCACACAAAAATGAAACAGAAAGAAGGAAAAAAACCCCAACTATTAAAACAAAAAAGTACAAAAAAGGAAGTGTGAAGGGGTTCCCTGTGGGTCCAGGCTCTGAGAAGAGAGGTCAGATGATGCCCCAGCAACTGGATATTAAGAGAACAGATGATAAGCTGTCCAATGTTCCTTTAAGTCAGCATCAGCTTTGCCCAGCTAGCTCTCTGGCACTTGAAGCACTGTGCAAATAGAGATAATGTGACATGACATCCTGTTGGGAAGCTTGCTAATTGGTCAAGGAGCACTCAGGATGAATCACTACGAGTGGATTTTGGCACTGGAAATGCCACCACCGAAGGTGGCCTGCACTGTGGGTAGGAGGCATCTCTGGTGTCCAGGGTGTGGGGTTTGTAGTGGCTGCTGTTGGCACGGACAAGTCCCAACTTGCACCTTGACTTTCCCAGGTGCTTGATGTACGGCTGAGGGGAGGCTCAGGCATGTCACTGTTCTTGGGATCACTGCAGAAGGTGAAGGGGCATTTCTGGGTGCAGAGCAGCTCCACTTTCAGATTCCTGCTGTCCATGGGAAAAACCCCTTTCCTTTCCTGCAGCTTGTTGTTGTGGATGGTGGTGGCAGTGACTGCGTCTGCAGGCTCATCTGCACATCTGACACCATGCGCAGCATCTCTTTTCTAAAGCGGAGGGTTCTGATTCAGAAACTAGACTATTTCTAATGGAAATAGCTTTTTAGTCACAAGCTCAGCTCCTTTGGTCTTATGTGGCAGGCGCTCTGAGGTGTAACTGGTGTGTTCCTCTGTGCAGTGGTCAACGAAAGTTCTGATTCTAAGTCATATATCTGAGAAACCATTTCCCCAGTTTTTAGCCAAAAAGGAAGGCTGGTTACAGCTATCAGTCAAGAACTGTAGCTCCAAACATCTCACAACTTGGGCAACTCCAGTTACTATACCTAGCTCCAACATCAGCCTTTGGCCAAGCCTAACCCCTCTATTGCAGTACCCCCAGCAGCAGAGCAGAGGAAGATTTAGGCTGTGTAATGCCAGGCAATTTCTGCTTGTTTACAGTTTGGTGTGATTGTGACTGCCTCCTCTAGCAATCACCCAACTACTGTAATTTTAGTCTAAAGCATGTGACTCCTGTTATCTTCTCTGAATTAAAACACGTACTGCAAAATATAACATTTTCCTGTATGGCCTGAAAAGCATATTCTTGACTGGGTATGACTTGACATCTTTCTGGATAACATGACTACTTGTCTCTTAATTTGCCCAATGGGAAATGTATATTACTAGTAAGCCAGCATGATATATCAAATTCTTCTCCCTGAGTAGAGCATATTATAAAGCCATTTTTACATCCCACATTATGTTTCATTATGCAGTTACAATTTTGACAGTGGCAGTGCACAGAATGCATTTCATATGCTAACTAAAAAAAACCCTTTTTTTTTTTCCTAATTTGCTGAAAAAATATTATGGTATATCTATGACATAATGCTTCTGGAGTGAAAAGAGCAGCAGCATCAAGCACGTAGTCTGTGATCTTTGTTTTGGGTACTGATCATAACCGTACACTGTTCAAGATGCAGCGACAGGAATTTCATCCAGTGTTGCTAAAGAACCATCCTATTTTATGCATTTTTGTGCCATTTTAAGAATTTATACACAACTCTGTAAAAATACTTGCTTATCTATCTAACACATAGCTGGACTAGATGATTGTTGTTGGTCCCTTTCAACTGAATTATTCTATTCTACAAAACCTATTTGCTATTTCAGTAGGTTATTCTCATTGAAGATGACACATTTTTACAGATGGCTGGTAAAATTCCTAAGCATTTCTTTCAAGGAAGAGAGGAAAATGTGAACCTAGGGTTATACTTTACTCAAAAACATATGAAAAATCATTTTGTCTGTAGATGTGGATGTGCAATTTAGAGCAGGGCAGAGCAGAGACCATTTCTCTTAAAGCACATTGTCAAATGCAGAGATTGCCTTAGGTTTATTTTCTTGAGCTGGTCTCATGGCGTCTTCCGTTTACTCAAGGAAGGAGGGGTATAAAGTCTCATCACACCCCTTGGTATGGACAGCGGTAGGATAAGATGTGGCAGCAGGGAAGTGACATCTATTTGCCACCTACTTTTATAACGTTGCTTTCTGTGTTTCAATTGGCTCAGCTGGAACTGGGTATATCCAAACAAACGCTACTTCCTACCATCATCAGGGACAAAATCAGGAGCCAGGGAGCCATGCTGTGCTTCAGGTGCCTCACAGACTTTTGTTCTCAACACTGCTCTCTAGACCCTGCTGTCATTCAGAACTGCCTATATTCCCACCCTGAAATGGCTTCTCTATGTCATCTGTCCCTATGCATTTGGCCTGAAGGCACACAAGTGGAACCTCATTTGGCTGTTCTGTGTGTTCATCAAGCAGTTCATTCTTCATGCTACTACTTCTCACAAATACCTCCTGCTTTTAAGCAGCATTTAGACACTCATCAGTATAACAGAACAGATCAAAGATCTGTTTAAAATGTAGTGTTATACTTATATATGACTGATGGGGGTGGTGTGTAGTGTGCAGGGGTACCATGACAAGGCTTTGAGGACACTGAAACACCAGACCCTGTTGCCCACACTGCAGATGGGCCCAGATGCTCCCTCTCCCTGGGCACCAGCACAGCACCTATTGGCAGCACTGCACTCATTTTGCCTCATGTCAGGCCAGCAAAGCATGATAAGAGATAATTAGGATTAAATTGCAACCTTTTATCTTGGCAAATGACAGTTACTTCCTCATAGGCTACCTACATTGACAATGAGTGCTCAGGACAAGCTGAACAAATCTGCTTACTTTGATCCTGACTAAAAACCTGGGAGAAGCTTCCCAGTCCTTAGGCAAGGCAGGATGGCAGACTCCAGCAGCATTGACTCCGCAGCCCCTGGGAGCCTCCAGTGAGGAGTTTTGCTGGAAGTAGATGCACACCCCGGTTATCATCTCCCTCGGTCGGGCCGTGCAGCAGCAGAGGGCAGTAGCTCAACGCGATGCTCCCTCCAGTGCAGGCCGCTTCTCATCGCATCTTTTCCTAGAGGTCTTTGCAGCCCCCAGGTAGCTGTGCATGCTGTCAATGTTAATCACGCCCTTTCAGTAAACCTGAATGTCCTCTGCAGGAAAAGGGGAGTGTTTGCCTTTATCCCCAGCCACAGGTAGCAATGAGTGCCTGTTGCTGACTCAGTGCCGCAGGTGACTTGGTGCCTCCCCATCACCCCGGGGAAGTGGAGGTGGCACAGGGGAATTAAGGCACTATGTGTGATGTGTAGGGAGGAGCAAGCACCCTGGGAACTGAGACTGAAGAGTCAGTGGCTTTTGTAACTCATCAGGCTCTCCTTTGCAATGGATTTGGACCCCATACAAGAGGCCAGCAGGCAAGTATGCAGTGCAAGTAAGGCTTTGAGCAAAACCTGTGTGGTGGCCGTAAGTCCTCGGCCAGTGCTGTCTTCTGCAGAGTACGAGATGTCAGCCACTGGGAATAAAACAAATTCCTATCCTATTCAAGTGTAGCTTCTGATCTAATACAGACCTTGCCTCAGCAGCATAACAATTCCCTGTTCACAGTCCTCTTCCCTGTGGATTCAGTTATCCTGAAGCCAAAGACTCTTAGGACACAACCTCATTTAGAAAAACAGGCAGAGGCACAAAAATATGATTCCTTCAAACAGTCCCAAAAGCCTCTTCAGAAGCTTCAGAAACCCCAGCAAAGAGAAAGGAAATAAATCATGGAAACCTATGATGAACCCCACCCTGAAAATACCAGCGTACACGCCGTTGGGGCAGAGAGTAATAAAACCAATGCACATGCAGTAACATGGCAGGCGGGTGCTCACAGCCACATTTTACACAACCCAATGCAGGTATGTGAGTTATTGCCTAGTGCCCTCTTTCCTCTCTGAGACACAAAGAGCTGCACAAACACGTTGAGGGAGCTGCAGGTTGTATCTTTGCCTGCTTTGGCAAGCTCAGCTTGGCCATTAGCTGGGTGAAAGCTCTGCCTCACAGCAGGTCCCAGGAGCTACGTCTGGCCCAGGCAGTGCCTGGTCTGTGCATGCTGACATGTAGGGCTTTTTTCCCGGTGCAGTTCCATGAGCTGTAGCTCAACCCTACCCCTCTTTGGTTCCTGAAAGACCACAGTGCAGGGAGGCTGCTGGCTGCCATTTTGTGCAGGAGAGTCATGAAGAGGGGCAGGATCCTCCAGCATGATGCAAATCAGCAGGAGCAGCATGTGTCCCTTGTCTCTGCAGTGTGTTGTCCTCCAGACCCATGCGGACCCCCAGGAGGGCTGGCACATGTTAATCCTCCTGTTTCCCACAGGTCTGGACAAATCATGGGCAGTGCTTGCTGTGGTTTCCAAAGAGTCTGGCTTTTCTGGGTCTGCAGGCATCTTTACTGTGTGCCCTGTGGCTGGTCTGCATGGTGAACCTATAACCTTGCACCAGACCTTGGTCTTTCCTGCCCACTGCCATCCCAGGGAGCAAACACAACAGGAAGGAGAAAGCCATCACTCTGGAGAGCTTCCTTCTCACTGCCACAGGGGAACACCCGGCACCAGCCCCATCCCAGGGACAAGCTTCCTGCTCTGCAATCCCCTCCGCAGGCCAGTGCATACACTTTGCATCCAGACTTTCCAACTGCAGTTTGCTTGCACCACATACAGAAACACAGCGTTTATTTTTAACCTAAATGGAGTCATACAGGGTAAGGTTTTGTACAAAGACCCTCAGAGCATTCAGGATGGATCAGGTTTTTAAAGATGTTAGCACATTACAAATCAATACATTCCCTGCCTACTTTCTTCTCTTCTGTTGAAAGAGAAGGCCCACCCAGCATCTTGAGGTTCCAGACAGTTTAAGTACCATCAGGATTAGTCAGAGGACTTTTTTTACAATGTCTGTATCACCAGAAGCAAATGGGTTCCCATCAGCCTGGTTGTCTCAAGGTATTTCTTTGTCCACTTCTTGGGCTCTGGCAGGAACAGTGCTTGGCTCTGGACATTTAATCTTCAACTTACTGACATCAACAGAAAGACTTAGGATCACCCCAGACAACCTTTTCCTCCCTTAAAGGAGCACTTCACAGCTCTGCCCTGTCTTAGAGAACCACTGGGGTAAAGTGATGTGACTAAGGGCATGAAGGAGCTCGGTTGCAAAGACTCTAGTTCCCTTGTGTCCTGTGCAACAGGAGTACTGAGGTACATAAAAATATCCCAGACAGATCATCACCACTGGTGCCACATGAGTATTTCAGAGCCTCACAGGGCTGAAGGAGAAACAGAAGTCTTGTGCAGACAAGGATGAAGACTCAAAGCATGATGTAAGAATGAGGCAGGAAGAGATCACTTGCTGGATGGCCTGGAACTCCTAGAGCTTAGACCCGTCTCCTGATCTCTGGTCAGATGACTGGAGACTTGAACCTCCCTGACATCAAGGCAGCTCATGACACAGACCTGCAGCAAAGCCATCTTGATTGACAGTCTTATGGTGATGAGTTCAAGGACAGCCTTGGAACAGAAACCAGCAGCCCCAGCTGCCACCAGTGTTTATTGGAGCTGAAGAATGTACTGATCATGAAGATTTAAGAGGAGGATTTGGAATTAACTGGCTGCTAATAATCTCCAGGCACTACCTGTTGCTTGCTCTGTAGATGGCAGCACAAGGAAACCAATCGTTAACTCAGTGCACGGCAAGCACATAGGTCTGTCATTAACAGGGTCAAGGGAGGGAGTTATTTCACCTGAGACTTGAACCACTTTCAATTTTTAACAGCAATGGGTTAGGAAAACAAGAGAGAAGCCACGGCTGCAAACAGCTAGTAAAAGTAACTTGCAAAGAAAGAGCAGTCCTATGTCACGTACAGATAGCCTTCACCTCATAAAAACCTCTGATGGTTATCACATAACTGCAGATCAAGAGAAGAAAGGCACCTGAATAGATTTATTAAGAGTCTGTGTTCATTTGGGCACAAACCTGACCTTTATGCTGTGTTTAAGTAGCAAACAGGGACCCATGTTGATCCCCAAATGTTTTTGCGAAAGGGTCTGGTATGGCAAAATTTATCAAAACACACAACATGTTCTAAAGTGTTTGGAATTTCCATCTGAAAAATGTGGCTAACTAGTAGCTCCCAATCAACTCCTCTGTGTATCTGCCCCGAAACCATTTGGTTGCATTATGATAAAGCTTGGCGTTGCAATTTAAAGCCATAAATACACCCTCCTCTATTTCTATACAGGGGGTTTTGTTTTCCTTTCCACAGGGCACATTTGCGAGGGAGCCTGGAGGGACCTTCATCTTGTGAACTCCCAGAGCTGCTATTTCTGAGCACCGATTTCCTACTTGGGATGTAGATCTTGACCTCCATGCCCTCAGCTGACTGGTTTGCATAAACAAAGAGCATCGCAAAGAAGTCAAAGCCGGATGTACCTACAGCAAATAAATCTCTTCCTCTCTGACAAACAGAGAATGAATTGACCTCTTGCACGTCATGTCTGGTTGTCTGACCAAGACTGTCAGTCACAACTTTCCCTCTGGAAACCTTCGATGAGACAAGGGATAAAAGGGACATAAAAGTGACATCAGTAAGACTACAACAATGAATGACAGGATTTCCTCTACCATCTCCATTACTCGATTCCTACAAGTTTTCCAATCATGGCTGCTCAAGTCCCAGACAGTGTCTGTGTGCATTTGTTTCACCCGTGATGAACTAATACACCACCGCCTATCACTCCCTCCCTGTGTCCCAGCCCCATTTTTGCATCCATTTTCTGGAAGCAGGCCAGTGAACAAGTTCACCAGTGTGAACATTTGGGCTGGAGTGAATTTTAAAGCAAACATCTGGGATCTCTGCAAACAGAAAATCCACCACACTTCTGGGCTGAGAACATTTGTAGTTGAGAACCGAGTGCTTTCTATGCTCGGGCATTGAGATTCCTGGGAGACACCCTGTAATCCTCACATCCAATCAAGGCCTTGCATTTCTCCTCAGATTTCAGATGGTGAATCCTAGAAGCACAACGCTAGGAGTCATACCATGAATTACGGCAGGAATTATTGTATCGTGAGTCACAGGAAATTAATCTGTGAGTTCTGGACATTGATCCTGGATAATTTGGCCATGCCCAGACTAGGGGGTATGTGAACTGCAAGGCAGAGCTTGTCTCCTCTCCAGCTTCATGGAGGGAGTCCTTCCCCAGGGTGTTGGGAGGGGAAACTGTGCATGGACAGCCCTTGTCCTGACACTAATTTGGGGCTCAGCAGGAGAGCACTTGCCATTCCCATGTTGACTTTGTTAGCAACCACGTGGCTGCATCTGTTGATTGGGTGATTTAGAGTCAGTTGTTTGCTCAGCCATTAGGAACAATGTGACATGCGACAAAATGTCACAGACAATTCGATCCCAGTAACATTTTCAGCCTTAGTCACCCATAGCCATATTTTCTGGCATACACCAGCTGGCTTTATTGGCCTGATAAGGCTCTGGCCCAGTAACCTCTGTAAGATTTATGTGTATATATGAATGAGTATCAATACCAAAGCTGTTAGGCATATCTCTAGTTTGCAGGATCAATATGCAGGGTAGCCTGTCATGACAGGCACCCTCATATGGGTCATAAAACTGTGGTGTGAGATGTTAGAGTACAAGTACTGCCCCTTGGGTAATAGCCAAAGGTTTGGGACCCTCTCCCAGCCTTCCATTTACTTGTAAGATGTGGCAGGATAACCTCCCCATAGACACACCATTGGACTAAACAACCCCTGCCAAAGTCTCCTTCCAGACTGGCCTGGGAATGGGGAAACTGAGGCAGCAGCTGCTGCAGAAAGACTGTGTCAACAGGGTCTGCCCAGGACCCTTCCACATCCCTTTCAAACTGAGATGGTCCAAGACATGCAGAGACATTGGGGCAGTGGAGCTGGGCTCCTGGGTGTACACTTAGCTCTGTTCCCACATCTGGGCTGACCTACTGTGCTGGGGTAAATCCAGGCTAATCTGGGCTCCACTAGTTCATGTGGGAATGCTGCCTGGAATGCACATCTGTATAGTTTTTGTCCTTTTTTTAGGCCCTGTCAGATTGCAGGCTTGTGAAGAAACAGCATGTTGGACAGGAAAGCTCTGCAAAGCAAAGAGAGGGTCAGCATGCTGCTGGGAGACACTAAATTGTCTTCATTTTTCAGTGCAGCCTGGAAACAGGGGCTTTTTTTCTCCAGCCCCAGAGGTTAAACTGGGAATCCCACCTGAAACTCTGAGGCTCACATCTGAAAACCTCTGCTCTTGCCTTTTTGTGGAAAAAAAAATCAGAATAAAGAAAAAAGATTCTGATTCATATTAGAAGGCAGTAGGGCAAGTTAATTCCTGGTGGCCCAGTTGCTTTGTATCCAAAAAGAATGTAGCCCATGCATTTCGTTCCACCCTTCCCATTCCTCCTGCCCTGCAAAGGCTAATGTCTTTCTTTTGAAAATATCATGTCTAGAGCAAACCAAACCTGTAGTCCCTGAAGTGCTTGACATGTTTCTGCAGGAAAGTTGGAAAGGAGAAGCATGCAGGTTGTTGTTGAGCTGGCCACAGACCATTTCTCCATTTCCGACCTGGATGCATGAGGCTGAGCCCTGCATGGGGGCTGAGAGGAGATCTGGCTCCTGGTTGGGTAAAGATGACCCACAGGCTGCAATCAGTTCCCTGGAAAGGCCCTGGGTGCATCCTTTGGACTTTGCATGTGCTTCCCCACATGCAAGCTGGTCCTACTCCTGCCCTACAGTCTGCTTGGAATCACTGAAATGGGGGGAGAAGACAAGAAGAGAAAGAGAAAAACATAAAAGAATGATGAAACCTCCACCCTAATTCCAGCTCAGCTCCAACAGCCTTCTGTTTTAATGAATCTTGAATATAAGAATTTCTCTCTGTCTCAGAGATTACTGATGCAACACAGCAACCCATAAGCTGGACGGAAAGAAAGTCCTATGCCTCCACTCAATCAGCTCAGTGCTCCATGAAGACTTTCTCTGGCAGCCATGAGCACTGGGTGACAATGAGGAAGGCTTCAGAGGGTAGGTGAAAGTCTCACTCCTTTGTTGGTTGGTTTGGATGTTGTTTTAAGACCATCACAGTCTCCTTCTCTGCTGCCCCAGTGGCCAACTCCCAGTGCTGGCCTCAGGTTTACTCTGTCAGAAAGGTTTGTAGTATTCCCCCTCAGGCACTACCTATTTATCTACACAACAGGGCTGTGGGAAGGGAAGTGCTGTTAGGCCTTAAAGAAAATAAATTAATGTAGAATGACTGACAGGCAGATGAAGGCTCAGAACCCCAAAGGAGCTGCGATAAAAATCAAAGGGAGGTGAGGAACAAGGCTGTCTGACTTTCCCAGGGGTGGCACTGGTAGGACATGATTACCAACTGCCTTGTGGTCCATGGAGGATGCACCAGTCCCCAGGCCACCCTCGGTCCATGGCATGAAGCACACAGAAATGAGCAGGGAGAAGAGCAGTAGGTTGACATGCAGGAGAGGCCAGCCATTCTCCCATATATCTTAGGATGCAGCTCAGCTAATATCATATCATGCTGGCTAGAAATCGCATTTGCTTGCTGAGTTCCCAAGATAAAGCAGCATATAATATCTCAGTGATTTTCCATCCATCCATCCAAGTCTCATACACTCAGCATTTACTATCATCAACTTTATTGTCTCTTCCAATGCAAACAGCCCCACAGTGCAGCTTTTATCTTTGCTTCCTTATCTTCAGGCTTCCAGGCTGGGGGAGCCCTCTGGAAAAAGTGAGATTTTTCTCAAAGAGAAACATCATTGCATACAGTTCACTTCAGATAGGCCCTACAACTTCTCACTCTTGTAGTGGGGAGGCAACCCTCTCAGGAGCCCATTTATTTAAGTGGAACATTTCAATAGCTGGGAAAAAAAGCCTATCCTGATGCTGGAAACATGGAAGATTCACATTACTCCATTCAGCAAAAACCATCCAAGAGAACCATGTGGCCCAATAAAACGAACCTTTGATTGCCTGATGTTTATTCTGAGCAGGGCTTTCTGATAGGAGCTTTCCCTGATGAGATTCTCCTTTCCTGATGGTGTTTCATACACCAACAACCAGAATATGAGAAGACACCTCAGATTTTTACAGATCAAAGTAGACTACAGGGCACCTGGGGCCAGGAAACGTTTCTAGAAGATGCAGGGAAATGGAGCAGAAGCTCCTCCAGACCATCACTTGTGGCACTGAGGATTTAGGGAATGACAGCACTCAGTCCATGCCCAGAGCAAGGCTTGCTGGTCATGATGCTCAGAGCAAGGCTTACTGGTCATGATGCTCAGAGCAAGGCTTGCTGGTCATGATGCTCAGAGCAGTGTAGAGATTGCACTGCTCTATGTGCTGAAAATTGTACCGAGCACTCCATCCACTTAGTTCATTTTCTTTACAAGGATTCAGAGAAGCTGGAAGAAGCCTTGACTTGAAAGAGGAAGTGTCGATTGAAATCCTAAATGCTTTCAATACTCTAAGTCCACATGTGAAGCATGATTTAAACTGAGATATGTGTTGCCTAGCCCAAATGATTGCAGTGACAGTTACATTAACCTCTCTGGCACCAGGGAGATCACATCCTACTAATACCAGCTCTAAACAACAAAATACACGCCAGTTGAAAAGTTAACACGCAACTGGCATTAACTCTGTTTTCTATCCAGTCTGTGCCAAGATACTCTTCTCTTACAAAGACTTGATCCAGCTCAACTTAGAAAAAAAAGAGAAGAAAAAAATCGGTTCTCTGAACCCTAGCACTTGGCAAGCTGCGCCCTGGCGAGTGCACTTCTCTAAGCAGGACACATCTTGTTCACTGGAAAAGCTTAAAACCCAACACCTCAGGGTGCGTTACTGCAGGAACTTTTCATCACGAGGGAGCAGTTTCCTGAAATCACACGGTGAAAAGAGTGTGGAAAGGTATGGAGCTTTTCTTCAACTCTACTCCAGTGAAAATACTTTCTGCAGAAGCAAGATTGCTTGCGTGCAGGTTAGGCTTTAACTCTGCACCCTTCTGTGGGCATGCAGCATCATGAAAAACAGCTGAAATCTGGCCTGTCTCAAAGTCAGTGGAAGTCAGGCACCTGGTCCCCTATTGGAGGGAACACGTTGACCAGCTCCCACGTTTGGAAAGGCCATGATTAAGCAGAGCTTGCAGGCTGAGTACATCCTCAAGGTTTAGAGCACAGCATGACCTCTAGAATCAGATCGCACAGAAGCAGAGCTGCCATAATATAATGCCATGAGTATGGACTGTAAATATATTACATATATAAATATGTCATTTCCAGTGATTCACTCTTCCCACAGATTCTTGTCTGTGCCATGTTTCTATTAGTGTTATAAGCAATTTGTGGGTGAGATGGTGTTTTACCAAGGACAATATCTGTGATTCAGCAGTTTCTTCTACCCTGCTAGTTGGAAAGCACATGAAAGAGACACTTTTTGCAGTTCTTCCACACGCAGAAAGGTGTGATTCCTGAATTCTCACTTCCCTGACCCAAACATGTTTGCTTATTTGTGCCGTGGCTCTTCCTAGAAGCTCTAGCTGAAATTCAGGTTGTGGCTGTGCTGGGTGGCATTCACAAAGGTGCCCCAGATGACAGCCTGGTGAGAGCAGGGACCAAGCTAATGCATATTTGCAAACTCTTCTTCTCTCTCTAACACACACTCCACATACCACATTTGTGGTTTTGTTTTTGAGAAAACATCCCTGTTGCTTGTTTCCCATACTCCCAAATGAGAAATACTGAAATTGCCTGAGTGTGCAGCTTCGGATGAAGCTGTTGCTCTGAACAAGTACAGACAGACAGGGTGATTGCCATAGCAACAGATGTTGTGTGTGAAATCCCTGCGAACTGGTTCTTCTCCTCTCCCACCCATCCAGGTCCCTTTTGAGATTTGTTTCATTTGGGTTTTTTTCCCCCAAGGTGCCAGTATCAATTCATTCCTTGGCTTGAACACCTAGTGAGATGCTTTGAAAACAGCCCATTGGGTTATGAGAGCATGCCACCACTTACGGTAGTGGTGGGACAACTTTGTGGAGCATCATATTGAAAAAATGCATCCTGCTGGGTCTCAGGAAAGTCTTAATAGGCCAAATTGAAAGAGAGCAGATAGTGGGAGGGTTGCTGCCTGCATTTAGGACCTCAAGGGCATATCCCAAATCTGTTCCTGATCAAATCTTCACTGAACTATTTGCTTTTTGAGGTGCTAGTCAACAGATGTGCATCAAAACAAATTAAAGCCATTTAACATCAAGCTGCTAATGGCTAGAACCACACAAAATAATGCAGGTTATTAACCCCATAATAAGGAGCTCATTAAAATGTGAATTACCAATTACTTTACTTAGGAGTTCCATTAGGAGAAACACAAGCAACAGCAAAACCACTGAATATTTGCCAGCTGCTGGGTGCAACACCCTGTGAAGACCGATGGCCAGGGAGATGTGTCCAGCTGGTGTAGACTGGCAGAATTGCCAAGGGCTGGAACACAACCGAACTGTCTTAAACCAAAATAGGATCAAGATCAAATGTCTTATAGACTCAATTCAGGCCTTGAGGAGGAGTATTTTATGCAGTTAGTGCTGGAAGTTTCATTGATCTTCAGGGTTATGGATGCCAATGGTACCACTCATACTTGAGTTTGGATTGATATTTAATTTCCCTTGTCAAGCAATGTTTCCTTCAGGTCAAAAGAAGCATACCTAAGCACCCTCTGGACATGACAATCAGCCCAAAACTTACCGAGGCTTGACTTTGACAAGAAGAACATTTAATTGGATGGCTAAAAGCAGTGCGACCTTGCACACTGGCATCCTCAAACTGCTTTGGAGTTTTATTACTGAGGTCTGTGCTCTGCATTTTACTACTTCACACAGCTCTGGGGTTTTAACTTATTCTTTCCAGGTATTAGCATTTCTATATAATCTGGAGGGAGCTGGCAGCCTTCTAGAGCTTGCTTTGCTTTATGTATGTAAAAATGTATTTTCCCCAACATACTGAAAATGGCAATCACAGAGACCTTTAAGCTTTATTTTGTTGCTGCATAAAAGCAACACAGTAATGTGCTTGTGTTGAAATCACCAGTTTCCAAATGGCATTCCTTTTGCTTCCCCACTCACACTTCAGATGATTTCAGATATCACCAGCAAATCTGAAAAGCAGCAAGTGCACTGCCTGGCAGACAAGCTGAGGGTATTGGAAGATAGAGACAGAAATGTGTGTCAGCTCTGTTTCAGTCATACACTTAACTCTCACAAACCCCAGACTTGAGCTGAATGGTCCAAGACAGGCTTTTAAAGATAACAAGAATGGGATAAAGATTTAAAGCTTTCTGACTTACAAAAAATGCTAGCAAAAATGTCCAACTTTTTTCCTTCTGAAGGCAGGGGAAGTCCCAAAGTGGCAGGCGCTTCTCCAGATGGGAGAAGGAAGGAGTAAGATGCTCCAGGAAAGCCTACGGTGATGCCTGGGTACACGAGGCAGGGTTTATGACAGACACAGTTCCCTGAACCTCTCTGAAATCATCCAAAAGGGTAAATTTTTTCCTCAGGAAAGGGGCCAGTGTTGACCTGTGGACAACAGCTGTGATAAACCTCTTCTGCTGCACAGCTGAAGCTCAGGGATCACACCACCCGGGGACAACCATTACAGTTAACCTAAATGGAAGCCTTCCCACAATGACTGAACACTCAGGAGGAGGTATATTTAGTTGAGTAAATCACCTTGCACTTTGACAACACCTGTCTTTATCCATGCTTCAGCTTAATCACCTGACATTCGCTTCTAGTTTTATAGAGAGAGACAGTTACTATCTGTGTTTCCTGTTAAGTTAATAAATATATTAAGGAAGAGCTCAGATGAGCATGTTTGCTCTAGTCCAGGCTGTGGCCGGCTGTGGAGCCAAAGAGCAGTGATGGATACCTATAAGGTACCAGAGCACACAAGAGCAGCTCCCATGAAGCTGAGCTGTGCTTTCACATCAAAACTATAGGAAATCTCTGCAGTGCCAAGCTTGGTGGCATGTCAGGATATAGCCCACTGTGGGTTTCCACTACACTGGCTAGTGGTGGGGTGAGCTCAGCTAGGAAAGTGGAAAGTGGCTTTTGCCGTACTGGAATGCCAATCCTGCAGCTGGCACACATTTGGGAAAGCTTCATTCCATCATCTGCTTAGGCCAGCTTGCAGTCCCCATTGAGAGCCCTGCTCATAATGCTTGGTTTCATTCATGGTACCAGCAGCCATCCCAAAGATACCAGGGCAAAATAACACCATGGTGGGGGAGAACACATAGGAGCTAGCTGCTCCATCCCAAAACATCTCTATTCTCTGACAGCCTCCCAGTCCCAGTCCCATGGGGAACACCAGAGTGTGGAAGTAAGAAAGCATAGAAGGGACCACCAGTATGTGGGTACTGCAGGGAAGTAGAAAGCCCTGCCAAAACACTATTTTATATGGGGGCATGAGTACAGTGTGTACCTGTACTTCTTTTTGATATAACTAGACTGGCACTTCAAATGGAAGAATTATGTGAGTGTATCAGTAATATCTTTATGAAGCCCAAGGTGAACACTCGGAAATTACTTAATAGGCAAAACTGTGCTTTGAACAGGCAGCAAATCAAGGTCATCTCATTCAACAAAATCACAAAGAACAGCAGAAGTGTTAAATCAGTATGGTCATATATTTACAGTGAATAATTTAAGCAGCACCAGAGCTGAAGCCAAAAAGATTTGCCTCAATGCTTTGAATTTAGCTGTTTGCAGAGCTACTTAACATGGTAAATTATGTTCTTCTATCCCACAGGTTCTTACAGAAACCTACTCCTTACTATCATGACTTCATAAAGGATACTTTCCTTAAAAATTGGGTGGGAACTGGTCCTGTTCTCTCTTGTCTTCCCCAGGATGCTAACTTTTACCCACACACCTTACTGAGGACCGAAACGGAGATGAAACAGGTGACTTTACTAGCATTGTTCAAGAAAAGATTAAAAAGACAGAATATTTTAAACTAGTACTGTTCTGTAACCTTAGCTGGTATAGACTGACATGTTTCCAATAGTATAGTGGACCTATGCCAATCTATATCAGCTGGGCACAGCATAAGATGTTGAAACCAATTGGAAAATCTCATCTGATACTTAAAACCAACATAGGGGAACAGCAGAGACTCTAGGAAGACACTCCATTTAGGATATTCTGAAGACAAGATATATCTTACTGTAGTGTCAAAGAAGGTGTATTAACTTGTATTTATGTCCTATGGGCAGCAAAATTATACTTTAAATATTATTCATATTGCTTCACATCTTACTGGACACACATTGACATGGCCTTTTGGGGCAAATGAGTAGAAAGCAAATGTTGCATTGGCACCTGTGTGTTTCGGGAAAGCAAATTTAAAATGACCCAACAGAAATACTCACCATGGCAGGACTTTCTTTTGCAACTAAAATGCTATTGCTTGTAAAGAATATATAAAAAGTGTAGAGAACCAGATAGCTACCAAACTTGAAGAAGCTAGTAATGAGTGACCATAGAGGTCATGCTTGACAAATAGATTGGTAGCTGTGAACTGCTCCATCTTCCTGTGGGAGTGAGGTTACCAGTGAGTTCAGCACAACCATATTCAGCAAAGTAACCTCAAGAGGACATCAATATAACTTGGAGAACTACTCAGCTGGGATCTGTCTCACATTTGGGTTACATGAGAGATTAATCTGCAAGCTTGTCAATGCTCAAACGCACAAACGGTGCCGTTTGTAGAGCAGACACTATGAGAGGATGACACAGACAAACATGGGAAAAGCGCCTGTTTTCTCACTTTTCCTTGGCAGCAGGTTTAAGAGCACAGTGCACATTTTGTAGTGATTCAGCATTTGCCTACCTAAAAAAGAATAAAATAAAATCAAATCCATATTTCCCACTCTGTTTCCCTTATTATCCTTTTACTTTAAAGAAGCTGCAGTGTTGAAAGCCTTATTGTAAAGATTAGTATCATCTATAAAGGCAAAGTGAAACTGTGATTTTTGTTATAAAATACGAGCCTGTTATTGCTACAAGGCTTATGAAAGAGGATTAAGTTAGTCCCTGTGAAAAATGCAGATGGGGGATAGTGTTAAAAGGTATTTTGTCATTGGAAGGAATCTTGTGGCAGTTCAAAGTTTGGCATGGCTGCTCCAGCTTGACTAAAAATCTTATGCTTTATCAATACAGTCAGCATTTGTAGACATTGAGTCCATCATAGACTTGCTCTGAAACCCACAGATTTCAGTGTGCTCTGTGTCAGGTCTGTTAAGAACTGAAAGTGGCACATACTGAACATACATTGAAACTGGCACAGCAATTCTGCCAAGAGCTCCTGGTATGCACGCACTGATACCCCCCTTCCATCACATTTATTAAAATAAATTCATGGAGGAATGAATATAGGAGAGGTTTAGATTGGATATAAGGAAGAAATTCTTTCCTGTTAGGGTGGTGAGATGCTGGAATGGGTTGCCCAGGGAGGTTGTGAGTGCTCCATCCCTGGCAGTGTTCAAGGCCAGGTTGGATAAAGCCATGGGTGGCATGGTTTAGTGTGAGGTGTCCCTGCTTATGGCAGGGGGGTTGGAACTGGATGATCTTAAGGTGCTTTCCAACCCTACCTGTTCTATGATTCTGTGATTCTAATAAGACACACTGAAATTGAAATTTTAAATTTTCCTTCCTTACTAGCTGGCAAAAGGAGATGGAGGACAACTAGTCTCAGGAATGTCTTCAACTCAATCCCTGCAGAAGGCTGAATACAAGGGCACAGCAGATACCTAATCAGGTACTTTAGGCTTCTGCTTCTGGATTTGAGAGCTGTATATGACCTTGTGAGTGGAAGGACCTAGATCACTGTTTCCTTGTAACTGTTTAAATTCCAGGGCAGTTGATCAACCTGAACCCAATGGGTGCAGGGGCAGTTATGTGTGAACTCCTTTGTGCCCTAACAGTTTTTTTTTCTTACCAGATTGTCACTCTGTGATATGCGCTTCAACTTAAAATGTTAATCACCCTGCCTAGTTGGCAGCACCCGTGACTCTTCACGCTCTTAGACCATAGAAAAAACACATGAAGAATTGCTTGGTGGAATTGTCTCTCCAGTGGCCATGGTGCCTAACGCAGACTAAGCTCCTGACTTTTAAGTATCTGAGACTGTATGAGATGACTGCAATCCTGAATGTGGCCCTGAATGTCCTCAGACACTTTGGAGAACAAGCCAAACCAACCCAACCAGGCAGCAGAACCTGATCTCCACCATCACAGCAATAACTCAGGCCCATACAAATGCTGCACTCTTAGCTGTAGACAGGTAAAAACCATTAAAGTTAAACCCCATTTCATATGCACTATGTACAGCAAAATTACTGCCTTACACCGTTTTGTTTTGATTTCCTCAGGAAAACTAGGACAATTAAAGGCAGGAAGGAAGATCATAATTTTGGAAGAAGACAAGGGGATAATCTCTCACCTGAATAGGAAGTTTTAGTCTATCACTTACTCACCATGATTTGGAAAACAGTATACGTACACTTTTGCTTGCAAAACATAGAATAGACATAATTCTATGAATTGAAATAGGCTTGTTGGTAACCTGTGCCCAAACTGATCAAATACCTGTATTAGTTTAAATTATAAACGTTACCCTTTCATGGTGTAGACATGTAGTGAATAATAGCTAGTTCTGGGAGCCATTCCATGAAAATGAAGAGTTAGACTTCAATAAACTCCCCATCACAAAACCTGACCCCTTTGTAAACCACTCATGCTCTAACACATTGCCCACATGTAGACAGATATATATGACAGAAAGGCAGACCCATGTAATATTTAGCCAGTTGTGCTCCGTAACAGGTTTTTTTTTTCTGTAATAGTCTTGTTTTGTTTATGAGAACTCGATGAGACAGCTTAAATTAATATAAATAATGATAATGTATATATCCTCAATCAAGACAAGGTGTTTCACTGTGCAGCAGGTGGTGCCTCTTAAATCTCTCAATGTGCCCCCATTATTTAATAGATAAAATGGAGGAAGTGTGAAGAAAGGTAGTATTACCCTTATCTCCTTATCTCCTGATAGGGAACTGTGGGCATAAGGGTAGGAGAATTAAGTAACTTGGGTTCTGGAAGCTTGGGGCAGAACAAAGAACTGACCCTCAGCTACTTGTCCCACTGTTTCAACTGTGAGTCTGCACTTCCTTTCATTTAGCAACACCAAAGATTAGACAATGTAACATTTACTTTGAAAATATAATATCAACTTTGTGTCCTTGATTGCTAGTCCCAAATCCAACAATTGTTCACGTATCTGCTTCTTCCCTTTGTGATTGTTTCTCTAAAACAATACTTATGTAAGCACCATATTGTCCAGTCAGAATAGCAGTCCTGGAGCCTTGAGATGCCCCTTAAAAACTGTTTTCAACAGCTCATAGCTATTGTACACAAATGGCTTTTGCCTTATTTTCATGCTCAAAATGCAGCTAACTCAGCCAGCATTTGAGCAAGATGGTGCCTTATTATGGCTTCTGTGCCACTAAAACATACTCCCAAAACCTGCATGGTAACCAGAGATCAGCAGATCCCAATGTTTTGATAGGCAGAGCCCCATTAAACATCAAGTTAGAAACTTGGCAGCCCACAGACACCCATGGATTCAGTGGCTGCTTCAACCTGTATCTAAGCAGCAATCAACATGAGTCAAGCGGTGGGAGTCAATTTCTCATTCCCTTCCTTCAGAGCTTCCGTTAGTGCTTCTACAGTCACTGCTATGGCACTTGAGTGATGCTGTATGATTATAATATGCTGTCACCCTCCCAAACATGTAGGTGGATTTCATATCGCTTACATATAGTGAAAGCCTTCCCACCAAGAAGAGTTGACAGGAATTCCTTAGCCTACTGTGAGCAACACTGCCTGAGCAGAGAGGTGAAGAGCTGCTACTTCTGGTGAAGATCAGATAAGAATGAGGAGTGTCTCTACTGGGTGCAAAGTCAAGAGCAGAGGGCCTGCTGCAGATACATTCTGCCTTGGGCTCCTGAAAGCCCCATGTTAATAAAGACTTGGAGGTGACATGTGTGAAAACAAAGAAGAATTGGCTGGCAAGCCATGCACATTTTGAGGTTACTGGATCATAGCTTGCACTGTGAATCCCAGGCAGAAGTTAGTGGGCAGCTAACACAGAGAAGTGGGGGCACGGTGGAACAAGTGGTCCAGCACTTTTGCAGGGTAACCACTGCAATTATCAATAGGTCCTCTAATAGTTTGCCAGATTGGGTGGTGCTGTCCACAAAGGAAACAGAGACATTGAGAGATGATGGACAAAACTAGGACTAAAGTGTAGCATTAGTCTCCTGTCTATGGTGAAACTCTAGCTGAGGTTGTGAGTTAACAGGAGTTAAGCCCTTGAGGTATGGCAGTGTAGCTTTCTCCAGATTTCCACATGGGAGAACCATGGTACTACCACAGTAATACCAAGAAGGAGCTGAGATTGATCTCCTCTCTGGCCCATGTTGACCAGTCTCCAAGAAAGGGGAACAAACAACACCACTACAAAGAACACCTGCAATCCTTGTGCTGGCTCTGGGCTTCTCCATGCTATAATTCATGTCCTTTTCTTTACCTACTATGCATTTGCCTTGGCAAACCTGGCTGTGTACACCTGGAGTGACATAACCCCATGCAGCTGGGATTTTCCACCTCTTCTGCAGCAACTTTCCTTCCACTTACCGTAACCCTTTCTTTCCAGTATTCAAACTTTGTTAATTTTTCTTCCATTTTCACGTCTATCGGCCCAAGTAATGCTGCTGAAAATTGGACTGTAAACATGCCTTGAACTCAGAGGCAGCCAACTGGTGACTCCATGTAGGAGGAGAACAAAACACAGGACTGAAGTGTATAGCCGTTTTAAACCCTATTCTTCTGAACAATGGGGACCTTTCCAAGCCAATCCTGCTGGAGATCCTGTCACCAGATCATTACCCCTTTTCTCAGTTTGAGTGTGGCCCTGTGTGTGTAGCTCCATCACTGCTAACTGGTGAGTCCTGGTTCTCCCTCCCACTCAGCAGCATTCTTTCATGGTAAGGTTTGTCTCCATATCAGACTGTACCTTGCTGCCTCCCTTTTTTCCATGTGATGTACGTGTTTATTTCCTTTGATCTTCCTAGTAAATAGATAATTCCTTCCACCCTCTAGTCTATACCAGTTGATCTATAACATTATCTGTTTGTATGCACTTTTTTCAGTAGGCTGTGCCTCAACTGGTATTCCTATTAGCACGTCAAGAGTGGATTGATCCGGGTTTTTAAATGAATTATCAGTTGTAGTTTTCTATCAACATTTGCATCCCGAAGTCTTTTCTGGATTACTGCTCTCCACAGCCTCTGGTTTACTGCTTTGACCTCCCCCCAATGAACATTGTTACCCTGTGGATGTTTCTGCACTTAGAATTGTTCAGTTTCTTTCTATTCCCATTGTGTGACACTCTTCATTTATTGAAATCCCTTTAGGATGATGCTTCTAATAAATGATCTGCAATTCACACTCCAGCTGGGTGTTATCTCTGAATTTGATTGATGCATTTTTACCCTCCTCCCTCAGCACTACTGCAGATGAATACGATGTCCAAAACAGCAGGAGTCCCTGAGGAGCCCAACATGACAATATTTAAAAGCATACTCGACTTTCTACACTAAGGGCTGATTTTAATCTTTCATTGTTATTCTCTGCATATACCCTACATCTTTCTAGTTCTGCTTTGGGCACAGTCCAGCCACTGTTAGAGTCAACTGTGTCTGCACAGAATCTCTTAGGGATGGACCAGAATCTACAGGAATATTATGTCTGAAGGAACTGAATAAAATTCCTCACTGAAATCAAGGAGATCTCTACAGGAGAGCTCTCTACAACCAGTTGTAGAGAGAGCGAAACCCTTAAGGGCAAATTTACTGAGTGACTCAAGGGACGGTATCTCCCTTTTCCTCCCATCAGCATGTCCCACTATGGTTTTTACTCCATCCCACACGATGGATAAGCAGATGCTTATTCTTTATTCTCCCCACACAACACCCTCCCCTCCCCCCCCGTGGTTTTCTTCCTCCCATCAACAACTGTGAGTATAATCTGGTTGTAGAGTCTGTATCACTTGGATGCAACTGCTTTTCTTAATGAAACATGCCATGGTGTGTAACATGTTTCTGTTTTGCTCTTCCTGCAGAACGTCTACTTTCTGATTATCAGAGACCAAGTTTCACCTGGAAAGGGTGTTAAGTTAATTGATCTGCAATTCCCCTTTTGGAAAAGAAGTGTGGTATTTTCCACCTGCCAGTTATCAGGGATTCCTCAGTTCTCCAGGAGCTCTTGAATATAATGGATAATGGGCCTAAGAGTTTTGCAGATAATTCCTTTAATACCCTTGGGTATGTACCATCTGGCCCTCTGTGCTGATTTGAACACATTGTGCTCTTAATATTTCTTTGCTGTTTCTTAATGATTTTTCTAACTTTTAGCTCTCAGGTTCTTTGCTTTCCTTTGATTTCTCAATACACACAATGGTTTTAAAGAAAATTAGAAAACTGAAGTAGGTGATGATAATTTTCGCTCACTGCATCCATGGTAAAAACGAACTCACTGTTAAAATTCACCTTTCATCAAGAATCATTGTATCTTTAAAAGTCTGAGCTGCAACTACTGTTTTTTACCCTATCCAAGCAAGGCTGCATCTACAGATAATTTTCTGCTATTTGAAGGGTCCCATTCAAGAGAATTTTCTTTTAGTTTGAGACCCTATGTCCAAGTCTTGCCTACTTGATACTGGTAGGGAATTTTCCCTTCTTCCTATCATATACTGCTTTTCTCCCTTGAAGCACATCTATGTGACCCTGCCTACGTCCTTCAGATACTTGTAGACTCATGTCTGCGATTTTCTTATCTCTTTGCCAGCTTATATCTAAGCATCATTTAATCTTCATAAATCAAACCCACACCAAAGGAGCTGATCATGTCTCTGTTCTTCTTTGAGCCCTCTGATTTTACTGTGTTTAGCATTGGGATGCCAAGAAATGAACAGCAACCTTCCAGTTGTACCTAAGCCAGGCTGGTTAGTGTGATGCCCACTGAGAATGGTATGGGTCTTTTGCAATGCGAAGTGACTGCCAGGTCCTGTATCATTTCCCAGCCTTTCCCTACATGGCTGCTTCTGAGTATCCTTTGGGAATGTTTTTTCCTGAGTGCTGGTAGCCTGTATTATTCCAGTTTTATTATGTCATTCCTGGCTAATCTTTGTAGGTGCCACAGGGTAATTTTTCTGTTCAATAACATTCAAAGCTCCTCCCATTTTAGCATCAGCACCATCTTGTTGCACTGTGCATTTCCCCTGCTTATTTATATATGACTTGCTTTCATTTTTCTCCAGACTTTTCTTCCTGTGCTCCCATATTCTTCCCATAATACTTTTACTTTAAAATGACTCCTATAGAATTTTCTTTTCCTAAAAAAATATAAATTAAAAATAAATTACTCTCCTTTCTATGTATGTATATCAGATACAACAAGTTTATACTCAGCCACCTCTAATACATAGTCTCCTAAAAATAGGTACAGACAATGACGGGTTTACCCACATGCTGAAAGATGTAGTAAAATGTAAGTAAAATTTGTTGCATGAAACAGCAAATAGGCTGCACATTCACCAGGGCATGAGCCTAGGATTGTTTTGGTTAGGATGTGAATTGTTTTCTGTACAATGCACCAAGGATGGAGGGAGACATCCCTCCTTACTTCTTGCTTTTATCTGCCATTAGATGAGAAATGTCCTGTCTTATCTCAGGTCAGACTTGCCAAGATGACCTATGTTGGAGCTGCTTTTCACTTCTGACTTCCCTCAGTATCTGCATGGGTAGGGGGACAGGAGCAGATCAGTTCAGCCTCCTGAACCCTACCACCTTTGATGATATTAATACAGTTAGCTAAGGCTGTTCTCAGGACTAGGCTTGCCTCCTTCCTTTTCACAGAACACACCCAGCATAGCCATAAGGTGCTCTGCAAGGGCACACAAGCCCCTCATACCTCTTCATCCCCAACACTCAGGGTCCTGGCAGAGACATGGGGAGCCACAAGGCCCTTTGCTCAACATGAGTGAGGAGACCCTTGGGCAGCAGACACCACAAGTGGCCTGCAGGCCTCTCTAGTGGCTTCTGTCTCTGCCCCGTGGACATTGTCTTCAAGCCCACTAGTTGTGGTTGTCTTCCCTTCACCTGTACTTTGTCAGGACATGGTTTCCAGCATGCCATTCCTTTGGCACATCCAGCGAGCTGGTGTCTGGATATGGACTAGTCCATGCCTGTTAAAATGCTGGATGGGAGGCAAAGCAGGATAGGACACTGGATAACTTCACTGAGCCTTCAGGCTCTGGAGAAGAAATGACCCTTTTTTTATCTCCTGAGAAATGAAAGATTTGCAGAAACAATATACAAAGGGCTGCATTAAAATCTCTGTTTGCAGGAGATTGTGAAGTTTTCAGTGATACTGTATTCCTGTGCAGGAGAAGGGATTAAGAGTGTTACAAGACAGGTTTGCAAGCCCTGGAGAGAGTAAGTATCCAGCAGAAATCTTTCGCAATCCCCTTCCCTTCCTCTTCTGGGTCTTACCTCGGTTTTTGGTAACACTTAGAACAAAACCACCAGTTCTTTCTTATTTTAATGTGCTTGCTATTTCACCCTGAACCCAATGAAACATCAAAGGTCTGGCTCAAGCACTTGCAAGTAAAAATAGCTCTAAAGCCAATATATTTAAGGCCCTTGAATCATATCTCTGAAATAATTCATCCTAAGCCCATGAGAGGGGAATGGTGTTGTTTGTTAAAGGAATGTGCATTGCGCTGATAGCAGGCAGTACTGACATGTAAAGATGTCATGTAAAGAATGAGTGATACTGCAAAACGAAAGGAAGGTGAGAAAAGGGGCATGAAGACTGCATTGCACTGTGCTGTGGAAAAGGAGCAAAAGATATTTAAGATAAAAGCCAGTTTCAAGCTGCCCTTATTTTCTCTTCCAATCTGATCCTTATCTTCACTTCTTAGAAATCTAGATTTGAACATGTCTGTCTTGGTACATGAGAGCGGTAAATCTCGGTACATCGGTGGTACATGAGAGCATGACCCTCTCTCTCCCATATATTGTTGCAGTTTGTTTATTACCACCCAGGACTCATTTATTCTCTGTGATTTGCCTTTTTTGTAAGTAAGATAAATCAAGGCTATGAAAGCATCAAACACACCCTGCGTAGTCCCTTTGTATCAGCCTTTTGTCTCTATTACTCTGCAGTTGAACAAAACACTACACTTTCTATGCTGTCACTACTAACTTCTGCTTTAAATTCCTTTTCCTCACAGGTAAATAACGTTTTCTCTTTCCACCTTCTAGTAACAAGGTAGATGCACCTTTGCAGCCATTATTCCACAGTGTTTACATCTGCACTTTCTCCTGAAACTTGCTCAGGGAAAGCTTGAGTCATTGCAATACCATTACCAGGTAGGATTTTTTGGAATAGATCACTGTAAATCTTGCCTTCCTCTGATCTGATGTTTTTCACCACCATTTTCCAGAAAAATGCTTCCCAGATGCATCATTTCTAATTGGTCTTTCTCAGGTATGATGGAGGGGTGCCTCAGGGTGTTCCACAGATTCCTGCCTGACAGACAATTTATGAGATCTCTAAAAGGAGGCACTCTTTATTAGGATGGTACTTAAAATAAGTTGGAAAGTGCTCTTGCTTTTAAGCACAGATACACACCCTTCGAAGGCTGCTACATACAGAAACCAACTGAAGTGAGTACGTCCTTATGGCTCACCAGTGAGGAACATCAACACGGCCATACGGAGCAGATGCAGGTTTCAAACCACTGTCTGTCAGCAGTGCAGTCTAGATTCTTGTTAGCTCAGCCAGAGAAGAGGAGAATAATGGATCAAAATTGGCCAAACATAAAGGGACGAATGCTGGAGGGTGTGGAAAAAAAAGACCGATGCCTTGCAGCCCTCAAGGCTGCTCTAATAACACGAGGGCTTGCTGCGTTTATTTAAGCAGGATGAACAAGATGTTGGTGTTGGATGCTGAAGCAGTGTTTGAGACATCCCTGACTCACAGCTCGCAAGCTGGGACTCGTTTTGCAAGTTCAGTCCTTGTTCAGATAGGATCAGGGAATGTCTCTGGGCTGGATTGTGAAGGAAGCAGTCTTGCCAAATATGCTCTGCCCACAGCACTGTCCAGACCCGTCAGATGGTATTTCTTCTAATTTTACTAATGTATGCTTGGCCCCGATTCCACGCTACCTGAGGCTACAGCTGTAATAAAAACACGGCACACATTCTGTGGGTGGGAGCATGCAGCTGGTGGGGGTTGAGGCACGTGAAAATGAAAAACACAACCTTTTCTTAATTGCAGCATAGAAATCAAGAAATAATCTTCTTCTGATTCCCTGCCTTCTCCCTCTGTCTGTGGCACAGCCTCACCCATAGCCCATGTACCCACTTTGTGGGTTACACTGAAGGGGATGTTGGTGTCTAATCCCTACCTGAGAATAAAACCATCAGGCTACCATCCTGCCATAGTCATGCAGGACGTCTGCTCCTGGGGTGGAGTAAAAAAGCCCTGGGCACACACTTGTCTTTTACCCATGAGCTGCTTCCCTGTGGGAGGTGGGTGGTATTGCAGCTGTGGGCAGTGTGAAAATCTCACTGAGCAGCTCATGGGTTTAGAAAAGTTGGACTTCTTTGGGCTATAAAACTTCCTGAATATGCAATTTGTGACAACATCACCACTGTGTCTGCAGAAAAGAAATTAAAACTGAGGCCCGAGAGAAGGCATGGGATTGATGGAGAAAAACAAAACTAGTATTAGCATCCATGGGATTGTTAATGAGAGGACACGGGGAACATGCTGTCTTTAACAAAGAAACAGTGCTGAGCCTGGGACGGGACCTCTGGTTGTTTCTGGGCCAGATGTATTGCTTCAACTGAGGGTGTTTGCCCTGGGGCACATACCTCCAGCAACCAGTACACCCACACCCTGAAAGGGAAGGGGCAAAGAGGAGCTCTTGGATGCAGTCCTTGTTTCTGCTCTCAGGATTTAAACACAGGTGTCAGAATGGTACTCCATCAAAGGACCAGGACATGTTGAGGTACAAATATCATGCTTGCCACTGAAACCAGAGAGCCATGGCAGCTCTTGACCTCCCGGCCATATCACCCCACTAACACGTACTCCTGATACCACTTGTTAAGGGCCACCTTGTTCTCTGACAGCTTTTCCCACTGGAATTTCTTGCAGAACAAATAAGCATGGGTTAGAGAAACCCATGGGTAGTGCTGAGAAGGCAATTTATGGGCTGGGAAATTTGGGATTTCTATGGACCTTAGAAATTTCAAGCTTCTGACTTTAGACCAAATCCTTGTTTCCAAGTTTAGAGTGAGCATTGCAGATATCAGGAGCATTTTCAGCCTAAAAGTTTACATTCATCACACATAGTGCAGTCTATTCATGCTGATTTTCAACAACAGCACTTTATTTACTGGCAGCAGTTTTTACTGGCTGATGTTCAGCAACTCCACCTGCTGATGCTCAATCCTGCAGTATGAAATGCAAGTAAAGATGATGTGAGAAATTGAAAATGATCAGTTTCTTCTTCCATTTCTTCTTCTGACTGGTTTCATTCTCTTGGTCTGTTAATGATCGTTTTTTCACTGTTCTGTGTTGTCTTTTGTCTTAGATGCCTTAAAAACACTTGCCCAAGCCATGTACTGTCATGTCAGAAGGAGTTTCTTTTCCTCATTCTCTCCAGGGAACCTCCACCCCTCTCCAGGCAAAACACATGAGATGCTAAGGCTTAAAATTTATGTAGCCTGATTTAAAAGCCAGGACGTCTCAAGGGAAGGGAAATGACCCTTGGCTCATTTTGCAGTCCCTCCTTTTCAGAGAAGGAAGTGCTAATAAGCGCTCACTTGAGGCACAACATCTTAGGACAAACAAGGGCCAAAAAGCAGCCACATAATTGCCGTGACTGGGAATAAAGGAAAGCCAAGGAGAACACGTGAGAAGCTTCCCTTGTCAGCAGTGACACATCAGCAGTCACGCTAATGTCTGAGGTGTGAGCTACGGAACATCCAGTGCTGCCCCTGGGGCACTGCTTCCCTCCCAGAGCAGCTCAGCTGAAGCCTGTGTCAGGAGCTGGGCAGTGGGGACAGGACCATAGTTACAACATGGGAGAGGAGGCAGAAGGGACAGGCACCACTGGGAAACAGAAATGCATAAAACATGCTGCAGATATTGGTAAGAGTTAGACAGAGAGAGCACGTCACACCCCCTGCAGACATGTGAGTGCCCGAGCTGCTTGAGAACAGCTCTGGAACCTGGTCACAATCACCCAGGGGAAACATCAGGTGAGATTTCAAAGCACAGCATCCTCAAGCTCTCGGGACTCCTCCTGAAGGTGTCCCTGGGTTCTCATTTTGGCTGCACCCAGCACCTTCCCCTCGTGAAGAGCGTTTCCACAGCCTTCCTGATGGGGACCTGTCCCCTTGGCTGTGCCACCCCTCCACACACACCAAAACTGACCATGCTCCAGCCCCTATGGGACACCACACACACAGAACACCGGATCCAATGCATGAGGTAGCTGGAAGTCAAAAGGGGTCATTAGTTTGTCTTACCTGGCTTAGCAATCAGAGACCATCAAATTTCACTTGAATACTGGGTCTGGTGACTTTGTTAGGCAAAATATCTTGGTCCTCTTAAGACTATAGGATCTCAGTCAAACGTCTGAGAATGGGATGGACTGATCTTGCTGTTTGATGCCTCGTCAGTGGCAGAGAAGGGCTTGGGTGAACTGTGCCTCCATGGTACCAGCAGGCAACAAGCAATCCACTACTGTAAAAGAAGGCAAAAAGAATCCAAGTTCTTGCTCTCAGATCTGACTAAAAAAACAGTTTTAAACCTCAAACACAGTAATCACTTTGACCCTCAGGAAGTCAGAGTCAAGAGTCAAAAGGGGATGTGGCAACAATGCCATGTACAACTGTTACACCACTTTTCTTGTTGCACTTCCACTTATGGCTCAAGCACAGTCTACGACCCTTTTGGTCAGGATTTGTGAATGTTATACTAAATAAAAAGTCAGAGTCATAGTTTATAATGTTCTCATTAATAACTGTTAATAGTTCCCAGACAACATGTAAAATGAATAGGAGTAATTTCTTGTGCATGCCATTCGAATACTATAAAAAACTTGCAAGAAAATAAATTACCAGGCATTAAATCTGGGAGTTCTCAACAACAAGTTCTTTTGTGCTCCTCATTTATATGGCCTCTTCTGCTGTTGAATATTTTAAAGTCTCAGAAGGGGGCTTGTTGTTGTGTGTGTATATAAACACATATTTCCAACAGATCTTTCAGACATGGTGCCCCTCTGTAGAGTCCTTAGAAGAGTGAGGGAATGGCAGCACCTTAGCTTTTCCCAACAAGCAATTAATTCATGAATATAGGTGATTATCCTCCTGTATTTAGCATTGCTGTGGCTTCACTTCTAGTACTATGTGTATTTCTGGGCCCCACAATTTAAGAAGGATGCTAAGGTACACAAATGCATCCAGAGTGGTGAGGTGGGAGGGCTAAAAAAACTCTTTTATGAGGAGTGGCTAAGGGTTTGGAGAAAAGGATCCTGAGGAGGGGAAATGGAGAGGGCGGTGCTGATCTCCCTGGTATCCAGTTTTAGCACACATGGAAATCATAGACTCATAGAATAGTTAGGGTTGGAAAGGACCTTAAGATCATCTAGTTCCAGCCCCCTGCCATGGACAGGGACATCTCCCACTAAACCATGTCACCCAAGGCTCAGTCCAACCTGACCTTGAACATCACCAGGGATGGAGCATTCACAACTTCCCTGCACAACCCATTCCAGTGCCTCATCACCCTTACAGGAAAGAACTTCCTACTTATATCCAATCTAAACTTCCCCTGTTTAAGTTTGAACCCGTTGCCCCTTGTCCTGTCACTACAGTCCCTAATGAAGAGTCCATCTCTAGCATCCTTACAGGTCCTCTTCAGATACTGGAAGGCTGCTATCACCTCCTTCGACCATGCTCCTCCGGTCATGCTCCTTTTGATGATATGTTTGGCTTTCTGGGCTGCAAGCGCGCACTGTCAGCTCCCATAGACCAACACCCCCAAGTCCAACCAAATGGTTCAAAGCTGCATCAGGGAAGGATCAGACTTGAGGGTGGTCAAACACTGAACAGGCTTCTTAGAGAGGTGCTTGATGCCCCAGGCTTGCCAGTGTTTGAGAGGCATTTTGACAATGCCCTTAATAACATGCTTTAACTTTTGGTCATCCCGGAACTGGTCAGGCAGTTAGATTAGATGACTCTTGTAGAATTGGAATAGAAATAGAAACTGAACAATACAGAACAGACTAAACTTGATTAGAGTAGACCAGAATGTTCCCTTTGCCAGAAACCATTATCCTTAGCACTCAGCTGCTGTCAAAGGCTCCTGATTGCCCTCTGCACATGCCACAAAGTCCAAATCACCTGGGGGACAGGCTGACAAACTGAACCCACAGGAGAGAACTGCTAAACCACAATCTTCTCTCTCTCTACACTGATTCGGTGAGTGTAACTGACTGCAATCTGCCAGCTCAACCACCTACACTAATGCTCTGTCCTGGGGAAATGACACCTGAGCATTTCCAGTAAGCGTTGTAGCCTTTCACTGGCTGCTTCTGGGAACTCTCAGCTGAATCACCCAACTCTCTGCAGATGTACATGCATTTCCGATTTCTTCTCTCTGCCTCTAGAGAAATGAATCTGCGTGCACCCTATGTGAGCATGTGGGGTGCGCCAGCAAGGCATCAGCCAGACAGAAGAGTGTTTTCAGGGACACTTCAGTTTGCAGGTTGGTCCCTTTTGCTGTCATATTGGGAATTGTAAGCACCCTGAGCCTTTAGAGGGAGGTGGGAAATGAACAAAAAAATATACTCTTAGAAAACATCTACTTCTGTAGGAGCCACGAGCTTGTATTGTTGTCATATTCTGAAGACAGAGCCATGTATACGATAACCACATTGAGGACAATTGCAACTGGCCTTCTTCTCCATAGTGTCCAGAAAGAGGGTGAATTCCATCTGAATTCAGAGAGAACGGTACTCCCCATGCAATCTTGCCCTGTCATACATACTCATTTCTTTGAGGAGTTTCCCCAGTAGCTGGATCAAAGCACATCTTGCAGGAAAACACCCTTTCTTGCTAAAACCAAAGTGGAAGGTGAAATGTCAGTGGACTCCTTACTGTGAGACTGGGTTTGCCAGGCTTCACATTGATCATATTGCACTTTCACTAGCAAGAGTGAAAAGCCTTTCTGGTTCCCCTCTGTCAGATCTCTTTCAGGTGGAATCACACACTGCAGTGATGAAGTGACTTCTCAGCCTGATGTCTGACAAGCAAAAAGCTTTCTGGTCCTCAGTCCACAAAGCTGTTTCTCCAGCTGCAGCTTCACTTTGCTAATTGTCCTTTATACCTCCAGTGTCTTCATATCCTCTTGCTGTCCTAGCACAAGCCATTCTTGTAACAAATGCAAGATTGCTTTCCTGATTGCATGTCACTCTGCCTTCCATTGCTCTGTGAAAGAACCTGACTTTTCTTGTCACCTGCCTGCATAGAGAGGATCTCTTCATTTCTTTGGCAGCACTTTCCAAAGCAGTAGGTATACACAGGGTTTGGTTGAGATGGAGAGATTGCAGCTGTGCCAGGCTTTCCAGATAGCATTTGTCAGAGCATATGTAGTTTAAGAAGATAGAAATGTAAAGACCAGGCTGACTATCCCTACCCATCACTAGCCAAGTCCTGCACATGTTTCCCAATAAGATTCCCAAATGAGGTCAGGACATTAAACTCATTATCATCATAGAGTTCCCCCCAGACTGAAGGGTGTCCACACACATGACAAACACTCTAAGTAATATGGATCACCAAAATCTGCTGCTGCAACACAGCTGCTTTGGACTGGAACACAGCAGCTGTCTTAAGCCAGGAGTGTTACACAACCATTGCCTCGAAAGGAGGAAATCAACAAAACTTCTCTGCTTTAAATCACAGCAGAAAATTAAGTAAATTAGAACTGGGCTTGGCCAATGACACTGAGACTCCAGCAACTGGGAATGGGGGTTCCAGTGGCCACAAGCCACCAGGAAATTAAAAGTAGCTTTCTGTCTGGGAGGATGGAGGCCAGGAGTGCCATGGCCCCTAACAGCAGTGAATTAGTCCTAGGCTGACCCAGCCCCACAACACTTCCTGCAACATCTGGATTTTCTTTGGATGTCCCTGCCAAGTTGCATCTTGTTCCAGGCCTGCTGAGTTCATGAGACCTGAAAACAGACAGCTTTCTTTTCTTTTCTTCTGAGAGCTGGCAGCATCAAATGCAAGGTGAGAGCCTGGTTATCCATTTGTCTGCAGTCACCTGGGCACAGACCACCAGGGATGGTCCATACTCCACTTGCATTAGCAGCCCCACCATGGTGTGGCAATGACAAGGTTTCATGGGGATGACCAGCTCCTATCTCTGTCCCTGACAGCTTTGCTTGGGGTGGCTGCCCATGTAGAGCAGTCTGCCTTCAAGCAAGCTCCAACAGGAGCTGCTCGCAGGGAGGGATTTGCCCTCTGTTACACAAGCTGACAGTGCAGGAGGGTGAGTCATGGCAGCTGAGCAAACAGGGCTCCCCCAGGAGAGATGCACCTCTGTGTCCCCCTAGCTGTTCCCTATGGCTCCTTGGTCCAAGCTGGTCCATGGGCACTAATTCCATCTACGTATCTATTGTGAAAAATCCCACCAAAGCAGAGTACTTTTCTATGGATCCACTTAAAAACTTGGTGTCCTCCACAGACCATGGGGCATCTGCATTTTAACAACACAAGAGATCTAGTTTGCAAAATCATCCTCTATCAGGATCTTCCCACAGGACACACAAATGCATGAGGACATGAGTGAACACTGCGGTCCCCAGTGGCGCCCACAGTGGTGGGTCACGATGGCTGGTGGAGCCAGCTGGAGGTGCCATGGTGGGTGACACTCATTACAGGTGTTTCCTCATCAGTCCAGCCTGCTTGGGCTGAGCTGAGCTCTTGAAGAAGAAAGCAAAGCCCTGGTGTAGTGTTTTTGTGCACATGGAGGGTGTGCCGTGGAGCCAGAGTGTCTGGGACAGCAGTGGTCAGAGGAAGCTGCTGAGGCTGCTTGCAGAGGAGGAGGAAGTCGGCATCCAAAGGCTGGAGGCAGGGAGAGCACTGGTTTTTCCTGGAGAGGAGGGGAGGTGTGGGGGGAGCCAGAGAAGGGAGCCCAGCCTAAGAAAAGAGCACGGAAGGAAGAGGCTCGGAAAGTGCGTTGCTGATGCAGGCATGGAGGAGAAGGCTGGTAAAGGAGCTTGTCCTTACAGAGACAAGGACACAGATTTTGTGAGATGTGAAGAAAGGGCTGAAGATTTGAGCTGGAGGGAGTGAAAGGAGCAGGGACATGTAGGGCAGACACAGTCAGGGGAGGTGGAGAACTGCTTCCAAGTAGAAAATAAGCCATAAAATGGTGGCTGGAACTAAAGGGTAAAACCCAAGTGGACTAGGAGAGAGGGAAAATGTCACTAGTGACTGCGAATCATAAGACCATAAAGGCCAGAGTTGAGAGGCATTGTGGAGTAGCCAAGGTGAATAAAAACAAAGTTTCGCCCTCAGGTGTCTGTAGCAAACATGCAATTGGTCTTGTCTCTTGTACCCATGGCTTTATTTCACCATCAGTTTTGTTTTGCTCATTTAAAACCCTTAAGCTTTACCTGGCACCATTTAATTCTGATGAAAGGGATAACAAGAGCAGGGAAAGGGCATATATCTTTTGCTGGAAAATTCCCACTTGCCTGTACACAAACAGAGAGAAGACCAGAGTCGTGCAGTTAGGAGCAGGTTAGGAACTTTCAGCAGTATGTGGGGCATGTCACCAACATATGCTGTAGGCATCTCCTCCCCTGCATGGAGAAGCCAAGCCAGAAAATACTAGGGTACACAGCCCTAGAAGCAATGGCAAATAGCCATGGGGCAATGCCAGGGCAGTATTTCCAGGAAGCTGTGGCAGGAGGTCTGCTATTTTTCAGCCACACAAGGCAGCTCGTCAAATAGACACGAGATAATGATGCTTTCTGGGTATGGGTTTTACCAGTTAGTTCTCCTAAACCAGATCCAAGTGCTTCCTGACCAGCCCAGCCCAGCCCAGGACTAAAAACTATGCCTGTTGTTTTGTCCTAACACTTATATCCCTATGAATGTACCCTAGAGATGCCCTAATCAGCTACAGATTGAGCAAACTTCTTACCCAAGGGCAGTGCAGTTTTTAGCAACAGTGCAGATGGCAGCACCCAGGATCTATGTTCTGCATGGCAGACCCTTGGTTTATCCTGCTCAATCCTTGCCACTCGTTGCCGTAGAGGGGTCTGAAGAAATTGACTGATGCTAAGGCTTAGTTGTGTCAGGACCAGTCTGTAGAAACCCTACATTTGGCTCAGAGTGGCTGGAGTTGAGCAAAGAGATAGGTAAGTGAAGAAGTATGACTTTTTGATGTGGTTCATAAGTGAACTGCAGGACTGCATTTCTCATGTTGGTATCTGATGTGTACCCAGAGAGGTTTTGAAACAACTTTGAAACAAGTAGCTCCAAGAACAGCCATAAGGGCTGAGCTGAGCTGCTCAGGGCTCTATATCTTGTGACTGGAGACTCCGGTGTCTAATAAAACATAAGAAGTGGCTGTGGCCAGGCCATTACAACATCTGTAGACACCCTTTGTGCTTGCTGTGGTTGAGGTCACTTTGCAGCTTTCCCCTGCAAGCTAATGAGGTTTCTCTCTCCTTAAAGCAGAGACAAGTATTCACAAAAATATTAGGGCCGTAGCATACGTGAGAGCTCTCCCCTTCTGCCAAATGTTTGTTGCAAGTGGCCAAAATGATCAAAAGTTGACCTGGAGGGAAAAAGAATGATACAAACACGCTTGCAAATCCTGACTAGAGAAGCTGCATGAAATTAAGCTACAAAATGGCAACGTTCTTTAATTAAGTAGAGTTTTACTAAGGAGTGGCACATATTGTGGCTATCGCGTAAAGAATTTGGATGTATTAAATATTTCTAAAATTATATGGCACTCTGTTGTGTGTTATTATATGTCTATTTGGGGTTTTTGCTTGTAACAGCCCTCACAATTAAGTCTGTATAATTCTTGCTAACCCATCCTGCAAGCTTGGAACTGTGGTATGTGCAAAGAGAAGAGCTGAGGTCCATGAAGAACAACTTGCCAAGCTGGAAAACGCATAGCAGCTGCGTTCTCCAATCACACATGGAAGAACAGATACTGTTTTTTCACACCAGCAGTTTCCCTAAGAGTGCCTGCAATACCTCTTCTGAATACTGGCATCTGTGAGAGGAGGTGTCAATGTCCCAGGCACCACAGTATTTGTAATAGCATAGAGCTGGCAAAGGAAAGTGTCCAAAAATGGCTTCCTACAAACAAGATCTAAATTCACCATGTCTGCTCCTGATGAGCAGCACCGTAGGCAGTTCTGGATGTCTGCTTGATTTTTGAATGTGACTTGGAGACTGTTAATATTAATTACAAGAACCGAGAGCTTTGCAGGTTCTGCTGATTTGGGTGGAAAACCAAAGCATATCCTGTCTCATTTCATGATTCAGCCTTGTAATTGGTGGTTTCAGTTCTGATGGCAAAAATCACCACGGTAGCAGAGATGCAGGAATAGTAAGCCACTGTTCAGATTCCCAGCCTGATCTTTACTGTCTGAGTTGCAAACTTGAAACTTGCATAAGATAAAAGCTGTATCGTCTTTCTTAGCAGAACACAATATACAATTACCCTACAACATATATTCCTTCCTTTTCAAAGGGTGAAGTCTTTTGCTAGAACTATCCATTAAACACAAAAAAAATAAGCTTAAATGGGTTAAATATTTCTCATAGAAAAAAAATCTTGACAAATATATATGAATTTATGTATATATGTACACATACGTGTGTGTGTATATATACATGCACACGTATATACATACATAAAACCACACATATATATTTTCATGACTTGGCCATTTCCAACTGCAAGAGCCTTCTGTTAGTGCTGGGTGCAGGTGTTTGCCTGCTAAAAATAGTGTATGCATGATGTTCAGGCAACAGTTCTTATCAGCCCTGCCTGACAGTGGCTGGCTGCATCCCCCAAGTATTACGAACCTTTCACAACCTGCCTCAATAGCTGTAAATAAGGACCTTAATTAAGAAAACTCAAGCTGGCCAGAGTGGTCTTAGGCACCTTTGTCCCTGCTTTCAGTCTGAAAACAGCTTTCTATGAAGCAGGGAGGAAAATCCCAATGAGAAACTAGTATAGGATAAGGACTGCACTCAATACAGAGATCCAAAGGGAAATAAAGGTGTGGCTTGTGTTTCATCTTTAAGCATGAGATAAGAGCGTTGCCATGAAATACCTCAGACAGAGACATTATCACAACTTGAGCCATGTTTTCTCTTACAGAAGCCTTTGCTCAGGGAACCTGACAGTATGGTCTAGAAATCAGAGGTGATGCTAGGTATATACCAGAAGGGAATTTTTTTATCTATAGAGTCAATGCACAGGACCAGCTGTGATGGGCATCTATAGATTTAAACAATATCATCAGATTTTGCACAGGTGCAATAGAGAACCATATTGCATATTGCAAACTGCCCCAAAACCTGTTCTATTTTACTCAAGGAAGACTGCATGGTCATTTGATGAGTAGGCACATTCCTGGGGGAAAGGCCTACTCATGCAGAGGTTTGGAGCCAGGATGGATTGAAGTGCAGGGTGATGTAACCCCACCAGCTCAGATCTGGAAGCTGCACTGGGCCAGCATATTCATTCCTGGGTTTGACCCTGCTGCAGCAAATTTGGTTCCATCTGCACCCACTGTCACCAGTTGTGCCCTAGCAGTGAGAGAACTTATTCACTGGAACAAACTGGGGAATGAATTGTTAGCATCTGCCCCTTTGGTCTGGCTTAAAGCATAGTTGTAACCTCAACAAGGGCTCAGCTCAGGGGTCACTGGATGAAACACTATGACCTGTAACATGCAGAAGGTCAGTCTAGGTGACCTAACTGTCCCTTTTGGCCTTATGATCTATGAATACTCCTGCAAGACCAACTGCCTTAATCCCTTACCAAAGAGATGGGGGGATACTGATCTTCTCTCGTAAGACTTTCCATCTCTATTACGGTGCACACTCTTAAGCAGCTCATGTTCATCCATATGGTCAAGCACATACTTTGCATTTGTTTTCTGCTCTAGTGTTAATGATCCTGCCAGATGCATTCACATATGACTGCAGGAAATTCACCCAGCATGTGCAGTCATTTTGGAATAGTGCATTGAGTAAGAGATACTGGCTTTCAGGGGGTGAGCATGGGGAGCTCATATTGACTCATTCCAGCAAATTTCAGAGAACGAAACACAAATAGGTGAATTCTTTTCTTTCTGGTAAAGCTTCTTGCTACAGACACAAGTGTTTCTTCAAGCAAAGGATTTTACCCCTCCTCAGATGTCCTCAGACACTGAATTTGCAATATCTGATAACACACATTTCCATAGCAACAAACAGTGATGACCCAAACACAGGATTATGTGACTTCACTCAGAGTCGAGCAGAATATTAACAAGGATACTGATAGCTAATACTTTCCACTTCTGTGGCACCTCCCTGCAGAGGATTTCAAGGAGCTTTATGCGTATCATCCCCAGTTTGAAGATGGAGAAATGAAAAGAAGAAGTTAGTGACCTATTCTGAGATCAAGAGAAGAGGCTGGGCTCAGAGTGTCCAGGGGGGAAGAAGAGTTGCAAAGACCAGGTCGCCTGGACTGTAAGCAGCACATAGAATCTTAGAATCATAGAATCAACTAGGTTGGAAAAGACTTTTAAGATCATTGAGTTCAAGCATTACCCCAGGACTGTCAAGAACACCACTAGAGCATGGAGCTGATAAGGTCCTCATCCCTGAGAGCCTCTCTTTTGGGGTAACATGTCCACGTGGCTGCTTCCCATCTCCTCTCTCTGTTTTCTCAGAGGGTTCACTGGGTTAAAATGGGTTTTGTACATCCAGCTGCTGCCTGTAAGCCTGCAATGGGCTGGCATTATCCCTCCCTAGCAATCCCCAGGCTGCCGGACCTGTTGTGACTGGGCCCAAAGGCATGGAGGTTTCAGTCATTCAAAGTGATTTACTTCAGGTGATGTGAAGGCAGTTTACAAATACAGCGTACCTGGCCTCAGACCTGAAAAACATGAAATGCAGATCCAGCAGACTAAACTTCAGCAAAGGGATATTAAAAAGTGCAACCATGTGAACAAGCACCGTGCAATGCTCTAGTTGAGTCAAGGGAAAGGGGAGAGATCCCAGTGTCTGAACTTATCCAACACATCATGGAAAACAACATGTATCTTGCTGATGGCAAGTTGAAAAGACTGTTGCATCTTCAGAAACTCAAGCTGTCTTTTAATTTCAAAAGAAAGTTAATGAAAATGATAAAAGGAAGCACATCCCTATCTCTCCTCCCTCAGATAATTGGTGTAAATACCAGCTTCTTTTCATGCATCAAACCTTTTATCTGTAATTAGAATTGGCTTCGTTCAGATCCACTGGTATCCCATGAAGAGATTTCTGATGCTGTAATAAAATGCCTTGTTATTATTTATTTATTGTTATAATACATGTCAGAACAACTTCCCGAGATTTGTCTGGCTTTAGAAATGGAGCACTGAAAGGCTGCTCTAAACTGAAGCCCAAGAAGAGATCCTTTTCCATGTTTCTGTGATACTGTGTTATCATGGTTGTCTGTTCCCTATGTTCAAACAGAGCGAATTCATTCAATGAAACATTTGGGCATGCATTTACCTCTAAATACTGTAGGGAGCAACTTTAGAAACCAGAAGAAGCTAACCACATGCTTAAACCGCATTTGGAATAATCTGTTTTTTTACGTTTGGCTGTGAGTTTCAGAAAACCCATAAAGCTTTAAAAAAGAAGATCAAAAAACCCCATTTTTTTCTAGCCATAACAGTCTGTTTCACCTGGGACTACTTGAAGACTTTTCTTTTACAGGAAGCAAAAGGATAGTCTGGAGAGAAAGGGGACCAGAGTCTCACAGGTTTTTGGAAGTGTGTGTAAGATAGGGAAGTAGGGGCTGGATGCTACCTGTATGCCACAGCCTAGTGAATAGGTTGCCCACCTACTGAATGGTAATCCCCTTTTGCTGCACCAGGAGGGCCACATAAAACTGGGTTCTTCTCTCCTTCCCTCTGGGTGGGTGCTCCAAGCACCTATTTCGCAGAGTGCTGATTGCATGAAACCTGTTTTTTAGGGTCCCTCTCAGGTGGCTGTAGCTTGCAGAGGGGCTGTTGCAAATCCATGTGATGTGACCTCGACCCTGAAGCAAATAAGTGGTTTCTTGTGTTAATAATGCTGAGCCAGCTAGAATGGGAGGAGGGCTTCTTTTCAGACCTGCAGATCTGACACATTCTACAAGAGCGCAAGAGAAAAGCATCCTATACTCAGTCTGCACCTTCTCACCAGAAATAAGCCTCCCATCTCCTTTTCTTCCCCCCATTTGAGATAAGTTTGAGGCTTAAAAAACCAAAAGTATTTCATAACTCTCAGGGCCTTTTAGGAGGAACTAATTATATTCCATGACAAAAGATCTGACCGGGTTTAGGGTGGAATTTCTGAGCGGCAGACTTTGCTGAGGATTTGAGGCAACCCTGTATCCAGTTGCCATCCTGGTTCAGGAAATACTGCCTATGTGTAACAAAAAAAGGTGGCGTGTAAAGCAACCGATTGTTGAAGTGCTAAGCGAGCTCATAAATTAACATCCACTATGAAAGAGAATACGTGTACGTTACTGCACAGTTACTGCACATCTCTGCTGGGGAACAGCTGCAAAATCCCTGAGCAGCGTACTGGAGCCATGGTCTCCAGTGCCCAGGTCCAAGAGATTTTAGCTGTGGCTCACATAGCCCCCAGGGAGTCAAAGTAGGCTTTGAAAAAATACCCCCAACCAAGCCCACATTAAACCAGCCTTACCTTGGACTTTCTGCATGTGACTTGAACAGTCAGGCTGCCAAAGGAGAATTGCTTTGGTTTATAGCTCCAAACCACATTTTCCTTCTAAAGAAGAGGCATTCGTTATTTTTGAATGACATAGATTGTTGATACAATTTGCAGAACATTTTGATCCTTGATAGGAATCAATTTTATTGCAAAACCACTGCAGCTAGAATGAAGTGGACAAACGGTGTTGTGTTCAACATAGGTCGTATCACATTTTTACCCACATGGTAAAATGTCTCCAAATCTTCAAGTGAATTTAGGGACAGAGGAATTTTGCTCTGCAATTTTTTTCCTGTGAGCATCATGGTACTTATCACCTGCCATACTCTTTTTACTAGTGCTAACTCAAAAACAAAAGTGAAGGGAATGGGAATTTTGTGTTGGTCAATGAGCTACCTAAAAACCATGAAAAAACCCCTGAGGAACAAAGAGCATCTTCCAAATAAACTAAATGCAGCAATCAGAAGTGACTTGGAAGCCAAAGTGCACAAGGTGGATGCCTAAAGCAAGCTGCAAGTCCAGAGTGATCAAATTACCCTAAGCTGATTACCCTAAGCCTTGCAAACTTGCCTCATCACCAGTAGACCTGCTGCAAGCAAGAGGCCTGTCTGGAAACCCAAGGGCATCTCTGGCTCTTCTGATACATCCAGATACGTGGACCAAAGAAGATGTCTTGATTCCTGGACAGCTGTCATCCACATCGCCTTGGACTTCATTCGGGGCCCACAGTAGTCCCCAGTGCATTCAGACCTGTTGGCAGACCTGTTGCTCATTGTTTTCTTCAAATAAAAAGCAGGATATGAAGGGCTGACTTTTGCCCTGAATTCTGTGGATAGGATGACTCAGAGACTGGGATATTTCAGGGGGGAAAAAACGCAGGCAGTGTGCTTGCTGGGAGAAGGAAAGTCTTTGCAATAAGGAAGCTGATGCAATTAGACCTTGCTGCTAGGGAGCCCGCACTTGGCTGCAGCAGCAGGCAGTCACTTCTCCTCACTGCGTCACTGCAGACATTTCTCCAGTTAAGTCTGTGAAGAAACACTGCAGGGGAAGTGACTTTGATGTTTCCTGCAGGCAAGTATATATAGACCAGCCAGTGCCTCATGCTTTATGTGCATGGCAAGGCCAGGGTGGATATTGCACTCAAGCACGCAAGAGTTGTAATACAATGGACCTGTGTGTGATGGAGGGAGTGACCAAGGATGCTTCCTTCCCCACCCTGCCCCAGCAGTGGCATGCACAAATATTGCTTCTTCTCCTTCCAAAGAGCATGGCCACATCTAACTCCAGGCAGCACTCTGCCAGGGTTCAGCTCTAGACTGACTATCATGTACCAGGCTTAACTTTCACCTCTATGTTATAAAGAATATTCCTTGTTACTACTTTTTGTGTGAGATGGAGGAGAAAATATCATTGGAAACCCCAGACCACTTAGAACTTCTGAAAACAAAGGGTCTAATTTCTTCGCAAGTTACCTAAACCCTTAATAAAAGCTTGGAAGGAGGGGACTGTGAAAAGAGGGTGAGAATTGAATGAAAGGAAATATTAAACCAAAGAAAAGTCAAAATTATGTAATCTGGTTTGACCTCTTTATCATCTTCTTCAGCCCCCTGCATCCTTCTTCTACACCGCACCCTTACATAGCATATGTTTTTATTTGCCTGGGCCAAAACCCTTAGTAAATTCCACCTGTTTTCATGAATAGCATCAGCGTCTCACAAACTCTATTTGTGGGTTTGTTGAATGGACCAGTTTGCATAGAAACCTCACGCGTCTCTAATACTGCAATCAGCAGAAAGCTATAGATACATTTCTCTTTCCAAAAGTTGAGTATTAAAGGCTTTTCCTGTCAAATCCTCCTGGATTTTTGAGCCCTAGGGCTCAAATATGGGCTGAGGTGTAACATCTCTATTTCTCAGCAGGGAGGCTTGTCCCCAAGGTAACTCACACCGGATAAGTTTGTTTGCCATAAAAGTAAACACCGCTATAGTAACCTGCCCTGTGCAGAATGGCCCGTGCCAGCACATCTAATAGTTCACTGCATTCACAGAAGTAACTGCAGGGCAGATGCACACAAACTGCCTTTCAGTGACTCACTTCTGAGCAGCACATTGCTCAGTGCACGCTATTTTTCAAAGCTCATCCCACTGTCTCCAGTTCTTGCTTTCGTTCTGGCCCAGGCAGTCCCAGCTGCTCTTCTCCCAGCTGCCCTTCCCCCAGCTGCCCATCTGAATGGTTTCTCTCTTGCTTGTCTTTCCCACTGTTTCTTCACACCACCTGCAGTGAATCCAGTTTCACTCTTCTTGGAGTTTTTTTCTCTAAGAAAAGACTTGGAGAAAAGTATTTTCCTCACCTTGTGGTCACTGTCAGTCTTGCTGGATTCCAGTTTGTACCAGAACTCTTCTTCAGACCTGCTTTTGCCTCTTTACCATCTCCTGTCATTTCACTGCCTATTCCAGCCTCCTTGACTAAGCAGCCACCATCTCCTCAGCTTCTAGAAAGAGCATCTTTGCCCAGCCAGGACAAATGTCCTCCAACTCCCTCTGCCAAGGGCTTCCTGCCTCTCTACCAGTGCAACATCAGTCGTCTCCTCACACAGTTCCTGGAAATCCGTGCTGCAGGGTATTGGAGAGGTCAGGCATTTTTGTTAAGTCAGTTCCAGAACACAACAAAAGAAATCATTGAGGGCTACATGGGTTCAAGTTCTGGCCCAGGACAGAGTGCCATAGAATCCCAGAGGCTAGCAGTATTCCAGCAACATGCACATCTTACATATTTTTATCTTTACAAGCACCATGAACAGTAGACCAAAGCCAGGGTTTCTGGACAAGATGGATCTGATGACTGAATAGGTACAACCCTTTTGTTTGCATGAACTCCACATCTCCCTTTCCAGAATGAGCTCTCAGTCCCCAGCACTCAAGTTAGTTGGCCACCTCCTTTATGCCAGCTTTAAGCTGATAAGAGAGGGGATAGGTAAAGCAAGTTCAATCAGTTTGAAAAGTTCATCTGCCGTATGTCTCAACATCAGCTTGCCCAGACCTCTCCTTGGTGGTCTTCCTCTGCTGTCCCAAGCACCAGTGTGAGCACAGGGCTTGTCTTGTCCATGCTGCTGTTCCTGTCCTGTGCTCTCCTGGTTTTGGAGGTTGCTGGCATTTCCCTTCCTGCTGGTCTTTACATCTGCTACAAATTCCCACAGCAGCAACTCATGAAGACTGAGAACTTTTGGACTCTCTCCTCCTGCTTTTGAAGCAATCTTTGGTGTCTTTTAGGCACCTCTAAAGAAACAGGTAAGATCTGGGGAAAGCTGCAGAGTTTGTGGACATACCCACTAGTAGGCACTTTCCTTGGCTTTCACAGCCAAGTTTTTAAGTCATCCCTATATACATCTATAAACCCAGTCCTCAACCATTCCAATTAGGAGCCATGGGGAGGCAACCAACTCCCTCCCTATCTTGTGCACACAAAAAGCATTACTGTGTTAGGACCTGACCTCATAAATAAAGCATATGTCAGAAGTTTTCCTTGAATCAAACACAGTAAACAAATGCATTCAGCCCTGTTTGAGCGAGAAGACTTATGTGCCAATCAGTGCCACAGGAAAATCATGTTTATACCTGCACAGAAATTGCTCAAGAACACTATGTCCTTTTGAAACTATTACCTCTGTCCCCTCCTTCTATCCACTAACCCCACCACAGTCAAGGCCTGGGAGAGCCAAGGCTATTTGGCTACAGGGTTGAAACTACACAAGTGCAGCATGTCTGGACGCCATGGGTCTGTTTGTTCAGTGGCTTCGAGCACTCTCTTCACTCCTCCTCCTTTCTGGTTGTTCTTTGCTCCTCTCCTTTCATTTTTCCCTGGGTCCAGATTGCAATGGGAGCTCCTTTTTCCTCCAAAACTCTGGAGAAACGCCTAGGAGCAGAAAATGACCTTTTAGAGTGAACAGGGAGCAGGCGGCAGGGCTGCAATCCTCTTCCATCTAGCACCCATTTGGCAGCACAGCTGAGCTGGTGACAGATGACAATTTGCTCTTGGCTTTGGTCCCTAGTAAATTATGACAGGAGCAAGGAGGGAAGTGGGGAGATGGCTGGAGATGCAGTCCGTTGGTGTAAACCAGCGGCGCGCAGTGACTCAGAGGCAGGCTGCAGACCCAGGATGCCTGCTGGTGCACAGCGAGCCAAGGAGCCCAAGCCCTGCCTGCCATGGAGGTCAGAGCCACGGCACAGATCTTGTCTTGGGAAACAACTTCTCCCAAAGCGTCCCGAAATCTCTTCACTCAAGGTGCATGTTGCAGAAGGGCTTTGCTGCACCTGGGTCATGACATATAAAACCTGGAAAGGGTCCAAAATGCAGGATAGCAGTGAAGATAAACATGAGAGAAGCACTTTAACTCTTCACAGACGTGATCTTCAAGGTACAGTCCTGTGCATCCTCTATACAAAAATGGAAAGCAGGCTGATTTTCCGGGGTCCATCACTTCTGGAGACCGAGTGTGGACTCACCTCTGTGATCCCCCATCCTCTGGTTTTGACTTTTTTTTCCTGCTGTGATCAGCCATCATGATGGGGTGTAGAGAAAGGGTTGAGGAAAACACCAAGTGCAGCAGCTGTCCCCTGTGCTAATACTTATAAAGTATCAGCACAGAAATCCTATTCAGACCATGCATGTTTTTGTGTACTAACCGCAGCAGCCTGAGGGAAGACCATAGCTGGATCCAATTTAAAAGCTCAGAACATCACTGACCACTAACAATGGCTGGGAAGAGGTGAGGATGCATGTGACTGGCTAAAAGTACAGAAATCTGCCTTCTCTCTCTCTTTGTTAGGAAAGACAGCAGCCTCAATTAGGTTTGTTTCTTTCTTTTTGATTGGTTTTTTTCCCTAATCTAAATTGCAGCTATCCGTGGTGGAGCACAGGGGATACTGAGCACCATTATTTCTCCTCAGTGTCTGAGGGATTGCCAAAAACCCACTTTGCCACTAATGTTTTCAAAGCAGGCGCATTGCAAATTAGGACCTCTTCATACCAGGAAGTGACCTGTCCATATGCACAGAAGAACTGGAACCAAGCTGAACCCTCAGCAGGGCTGTGTTCCTGTGCTGTGTCCCTAGGAAGAGGACACTTTGCTCAAGAGGGACAGGTGATCAAACTGAAAAGTCCACGAAAACAAAGCGGATGCTTTCATTATTATTTGGAAGAAAGCAGTGATGGTAATCTCTTCCTCTCTTCACATCATGACAGACACTGATTTATCACTTGCACAGAAACAGAGGCTGGGGTGAAGTGAGAGGATGTCACCTTTCCTTGGAACACCTGTGGGAACAGCATGAACTACCACACAGCTCTTTTAGTTGAAGCTACTTCATATTCCAGCTGCTGAAGCCTTGCTGTGTTTAGTAGTCCCACTTGCGAAACCTGGAGCTATCACTCCTTGGGTAATTAAGTTGATCCCATAGAAATGTGTATAAATAACACACCTGAGTAAATGAAAAACACGGCATGCAGGAAGGCTGTGCTGTATCTCTTATGGTGACTTTTGAAACAGAAGCTGTTTGTCAGATAGAGTAATAGGTATGGGACATCACTGCACATATCCCCTTTACTGAACTCAGAACTGAATCAGAAAATCATGGCTTGATAGAGGGCTAAAAAGATCTTTCTGATCATTTATGCAGGTAATGGTATTTCACTTCACAATTCCTGCTGGTGCCCTCATAATTTCTAGCTGATGTAAAGCAAGCCTTTCAAAAATTATCTGATGTTGATTTACAGAATTCAAGTGTTAGGAAGCCTGTTGTTTCCCTATCAACCTCCTACAATGATACACTGACTTCTTTGATCAATTAAAAAGCAGTACCTGACTTATAAGCTGGTTTTGTCTATATGGACCTTCTGGCCATCACGCATATCCTTCACTCTCTAGTTATTTAATATTTAAAAGTTGGGTTAGGCATAGAAATGTAAATGGAGGTAAGAGTAGTCACTTCTATTAAAATCTGGACGATTTGTTAGATCAAGCAGAAAAGTTGCTGAGGTAACCTATTCGACCATTCTGAGGATAAAGTAATCTGCAATTTTTACTAACATAGAACAGCTTCTCATTTTGTTATTCTATTATAGCATGGATCACACTGTAAGAAAATTTTCATACAATATTCTGCAAAATGGAAACATTGAAAAATCAAAATTAATCAGGTCAATAGAATGAACTAAAACCAAGCAACTATAACCTATGTTTGTTTGGGGGGTTTCCCCAAAGCTCTCTCTTACAGGAATTCTGAAATTTCAGGTTTTCAACCCCACTCAGAATAAAGACAAACTCTGGGAATCTTCCAGGGGCCCAATGTTAACATTCAGTAGGACCTTCCAAGATTTCTGTTGCTGACCCAACTTATATTACCAGGACTCCGAGTGTGACTGCATCAGATATGGAGCTCCTGTCATTAATAGATACACGTCTACATTTGGGGTTTCTGCCAATACAGCCATTTCAGCACAGCATCTGAAAGAGAAGCTTGCCCTCCATTGCTGCTTATCTAGTCTGTTCTTGTTTAACTTCATATCTGTACACTGGCTCAGACCTCATCAATGTTTACAAATATGTAAAAGGTGAGTGTCAGGATGATGGAGTAGGTTCTTTTCAGTGATGTCCAGTGATAGGACAAGGGGCCATGTGTGTAAACTGGAGCATAGGAGGTTCCATATGAACATCAGGAGGAACTTCTTTACTGTGAGAGTGACAGAGCACTGGAACAGGTTGCCCAGGGGGGTTGTGGAGTCTCCTACATTGGAGATATTCAAGGCCCGCCTGGACAAGTTCCTGTGTGAGTACTCTAGGTTACCCTAAGGTTGGACTAGATGATCTTTGGAGGTCCCTTCCAACCCTTAGGATTCTGTGATTTATCTAAACTAAAATTTGAGTTCGAAGCTCACTTGGCTTGTGAAATNTATTCAAGGCCCGCCTGGACAAGTTCCTGTGTGAGTACTCTAGGTTACCCTAAGGTTGGACTAGATGATCTTTGGAGGTCCCTTCCAACCCTTAGGATTCTGTGATTTATCTAAACTAAAATTTGAGTTCGAAGCTCACTTGGCTTGTGAAATTTGGTCCTATCCACTTTAATTTTGTTTGATTTTTATATACATATATATACATACACATATGTACACGTGTATTCACACATGCATAGAAACATACAATGTCAGAAACTAAATATAGGCCTTTTTCTAATGTTTGCCAGGTGTTTTTCAGATCTAACACTGTTTATTGTTTGATTGTTGATTTGTTGGGTTTTTTTCTTTCTAAAGTACTAAGTGGTTAAATATTGCCATTTAAAAAACAAACTTCCTCAAAATTGTCCTTTCTGTTCTGAAGGATCGTCTTGTTCTTTAGGTGATTTATGACACCAGTCTGTAATTACATGTGTATTGTTCAGAGTGTTCAGCAAACAAGACATGAGTGTTTGAAATATTTCAAGGCAGTAAGACACACAAAATATGTCCTAGTTCTAGTATGGACACTTGACATTTAGTGTCTTCTTTCCCATTGATATACCTCATGTTGTCATTGCTTCTTCATATCAACATAAATGAGCATTGACAGGCCAGCTAAAGCAAGGCACTTGCTGTGCAGAGACTAAAACCAGTCTAAGCTAGGTATGTTCCCCACTTTTTAAAGTGTTACACCATTTGCCAGATGGACCGAGACTGTTTGATGTTTTTTGAGTGAACTGTACTTGATGCCCAGCCAAGATTACTACCAAATCTTTGCAGGACTCCCATATTAGGGCTGGCAGTGAAGGAACATGGGCTAGGTAAAATGCAAGAGCGTGATGAATATTGGGATACTAGTGTATCATGACCATGTAAACCACTGTTTGGTGGCAAGGTTGGGCCAGTTCTTTCTGTGGCCAGTTAAATTCCAGGGTTCCCACCCAACTGAGAGTCCCATAGACCTTCCATCCAAGGGAACCAGCATTTATTTTTCAAGGAGATGGGACTAGAAAATCTCCAGGAAGAAGAGCAAAGAAATTTGCCTTAAAAGACATGAAATGTGAGAGCATTATGGGAATCCTAAAGATCACAGCCTGAGTGTGGCTAGGCAAGATGGGAGAGCAAACCCATCCTACTGCAAGACCAGCTGTGTTAGGAAGAATGTGAGCCAGGTGGGGAGAAGAAAGATAGGGAGGAAAGGAGAGATCTGAGGAATAATTAAGGCTGAGATGCACTTCTGGAGACCCCTCAGTCCAACCCAAAGTAGGGCTAATCTGATCAGGTTGCTCAGGGACATGTCCAGTCCAGCCCTGAACACCTCACAGGATGGGAAATCCCACAACCCCTCTTGGTTACTTGTGCTATAGTTGACCACTGTCACGGTAAAACTTTTTGGCTTTAAATCTAATTGGAATTTTCCGTGCTCCAACTTGTGACATTAGAGGGCACATCCCTGCTTGCTCCTTTTGTTTATGAATATGTCTAATCCCTCTGGGCCCTGCTGGCACTTCTTGCCTCCACAACCTCCTGAAGCAACAAACTCCCAAAGCTGACTACCAGCTGTGCAAGAAAGGTTCTGGCTCAAAAGTTGATCCTGGTGGTCTAAACCAAGAATAATCTTGGGGTGGTAGCAGGGATAATTCTCTATTCATACATCTTCATCCTCTGTTAAGACTCATTTTTCCATCGTAACCTATTTTCTAAGTTGGGGGCTCTGGGACTAACAGTTCTGCAAGCATTTGATTTGCCTGAAGAATATTTTAGAACTTATTAATTTCATCAGTGACTGATCTGCATAAATTTGTTCAGCCAGCACTACAATAGCACTTTCTGGCCAAGTCTGAATGAAGTATGCATCTAATATTCTGTCTCACACACATTATGTATGCATTATCTATGTGTACATGTACCCACACATACATTCATCACCTTCATACACTTTTCATGTCAGGTATGCGAATTATTTTGTTGATAAGAAACAAAGTTCCCGCCCTGTGCAAGGATTAAGAAAACCTGCGTTCCTTTCCTGGCTCTCTGTGGGATCCCATGTGATCTGGCCAAGTCATTTCATGTCTCTGTGCCTCTGCCTCCCATCTGGAGAACAGGGGCAGCACTTCAGAAGAAACAGCATGGCTCGTTCTCATCAGAGCTGCGTCCTGGTAATGCTGCGAGAGAAGAGAAGTGTCACTATCGGCAGAACAATGACAATTCTGACATTCCTAATGCCATGGCAATATGAATATTCAAAATAGCAGGGCCTTTGTTAGAGATCCTGATTAATCAGTGATTAATATCGCTGTCATTTCCTGTAAGCTCAGAATAACCTGTGCTATGCTCTTATCTGAAGAAAAGGGAAAGAGAGAGGGGAAAAGATAGTGTTTGAACGTACCGGTACGTGGACTTTAATTGCCTCTATAAACAAAGGCAGGAGGCTCATTTATGAAAAAACCACCAGTTCCCAAACGTTCCTTATTCCTGTGACATTTACACTGCTCAGGCTCATGTACTTAACACTCAGTAACCCTCCCTGATTCTCAAGTGGTGGTGGCGTAAAGTGTCACATCCACCAAACTCTGAGATGACAATTACACACTGCAGCTATTTTCATCTTTCTCTTGCGAACACACCATGTCCCTTGACTGATCTCTGAGCCACAGAGCACATGCAACATCTACGTTGTACCTTGGCATAATATCTGGCACTGCTGAAGCTGTTTCAACAAGAATGCATTTTTGAAGGACACAAATATTTTAGTGCAAAATTAAATTCGTAAGCAGTGTTTGGAATGTTTCTGTTTCACTGGAACATCTGAAGCTAGCTTTACCATCAAAGTCAGCATATCACATAGTTGCACCCAAGCAGCTGGCCACACTACATTTCCAGCCTATCTTCTGCCCCCACTGTGTGGCCCAGACAGAATTTTGCCTCAGATTCTTGTTATGCACACATACAGCACATATTTTCTTACTTAAGAGAGCTTAGCTGTATGCCATTGTTCCACAATGAATCACATCTCTATGATTTAACTACAAAGGCCCACTTAAAGACTAGATGCAACATAGACCCCAAAGGACAAATCCTGCACTTTCATCAAGGCAAATCACAGAAACTACTTAATTATAGCAAAACATGGGCAAAAGCACTAGCAACATTTATTCAGAAGAATCCAGATTTGACAGACGGACACATCCACTTCAACCAAGAAGCTAAGAAAAGAATCTAGTCCAGTATCTGAAATAATCAAATGGAAGAGCTGGGGTGTGTGTGCAAATTTTGTTCATATCTAAGGTCTGTGAATTAGGTTGCATATGAAGATGTGTGTTTCTAAGAGGACACTTAAACAGAGATAAGCGGTTAAGTACTCACAGCTTTGTTTTTGTCAATGTTATCTGTAGATACTTTTTCCATAACACTCTGAGTGACTTTTTAATATATAGATAATACATTCTTTAAATGTAGCCCATAGACATGCACTGTGAATGTCTATACCACTAATAATGCAAAAAAAAACCCCACATTATCTCTTGCAGGATTCTTCTGTTTGATTTCCTTTGATGAAGACTCTTTAACCATGCTGAATTGAGTATTTCAGCACTGCTGCGATAGCCTGCCCTGTCTGCTGAGAAAGACAGGGGCTCTGTTTTGGTAGCAAGGGGGGATGTTTCTTGCCATCAGTCTCGCACTTGGAATTCTTAAAAAGGGCAGAGACAGGGACTACAGGGGGAAAAACTAAATTTCAAACAGATGCAGCCTGCATCCCTGTTAAAAACAGCCAGATCCTTCTAAGTTCTCTGGGTCAGGAGGGTTCTGGGGTTTGAGGGAAATTCTTATGTCCTTATTGTTCATGTTTTTCTTTATGAGGACTCACTGTCAGCAATAGTCAAAGTTAAACTCTGCACTTTCACTCCCAGTCCACTCTTTTTTCATCTTCCTCCACCGCTTTTGACAAACTCTCCATGTGCCCTAACCTTAGTGCTCGACTGACAATGTTTCCTTCCACTTTTATGGTACAGTTCCAACTCTACGACTTGTTTTTCTGTAAACTCATCTCCAGGTTTTGCCAAATCATGCTTGCTTTCCTCATCTATAATGAAAAATGCTGCCAGAACCACCTTGTCCTTAACTCCCTTCTGGCCACTTCCTTTCAAAGGCTGACAGCAAATGGATTGGGAAGGAAAGAGGGAGGACGGGAACATTGCCCACAGGATTTGATTGCAGCAGGATGGGGTGTGCTCACACTGACACTGGGGAGTGGGGGTAACAGCATGTTTCAGAGATACAGCCCTGAGGACATTTCAGTCCATTGCTGGTGAGCGCACACAGCTTGTAGCAGAGGCAAGGTCTGATTAAAGGTGTTGCTATTCTTGCCTCGTCTCAGTTGTATCTCCTTCCTGCATCCAAGTATTAGTTCATCGCACTGGCTATTTTCTCCATACCTGATATAGTTGAATGGCTTTTGGTAACATGGGGTAAAGAAGTATATATCTCTTATTCACAAATCTCCAATATTGTAGTGACAAATTGAACAGCAGATTTTTTACTTAATTTAACTTTATTGATTCCAGCATCTGAAAACTTAAACAGTATCTGCAGTAAGCCGATATTTGTTTTCATATATATATATAAAATGAAACTTTATAGATATATATATGAAGATGCATATCTATATATATGCATAGATGTATCCTAGTTCAAGTAATTTAGAGACAAAGTGTAGAAGAAAGGAAATGTACACTGCAGTGATGGGAAATTGAGAAATGGGAGAAATGTGGGCACTTACCAAGGTCACACAGGAAGTCTGTTGCAGTATATGGACTGCACAATACTCAGGCATCAGCTCAGGCCTTTACCAAACAACTATCCAGCTTTTTAAAATATTCATAGAAAGAAATCAGGCTTGTTCAATAATCCACAAATAAGGCAGAACAAAAAGTGTAGCATGTCAGGCTGCAGAAACTGAATTTGAGGAGTTATTATCTGCTGGTAGAAAGCTGTAGATATTGCCAAATATTAATTGTAAAAATCTCTGTTTTACAGTGCCTAGAAAAAGTGAGAAATCTTATTCTCTACTTTAAACACTACAGCAAACTCAGTCCAGTGGAGTTAATCTGGCAATGTTTGCAATCCAGGATTTATAAGTCAGTGCTTTATCAGATTTCCAGAGACATATAATGTCTCCTTCTGCTGCCAATAAAACCAGATGCAGAAGTATCTTCGTGTGTTTAGTTAGCACAAGGTTGTTAATGCCTGGGAGTAGCATACACTGGGGTGCGGCTTCCATGTATTGCACACAGAAATCAGTGCTAAGAGACCAGAATTAAAACAGACCAAAGCAGAAGTGCAACAGACTGACCTTGGAGCCAGCAGAGTGGGAAAAAGGTTATGAAAACCTGAACACGGCAGCTGGGTCAAGGCTAATTTTTACCCCTTGGAATTCAAAGGTGCTTGATGCAAAGCATTAATATAAATAAGTTCTTTGCTTCCCATTTCCTTAAGGAAACAAATTTTCAGGCTGCAGGCAGTCCTTTTCATCTCAACTTGAAGGGAAGGGAGAAGATCCTGGGTTGGCATTTTCAGTGAAGAGCTTTTTGCATAAATTTATTAAGACAAAACAAGATGCCATTATAGATTAAAGTAAGGACTTCAGTGAAGCAGGAGATTGAACAAACCTCTAAATGCAGTTCTTGCTTCATGCCCTAATCCTTATTTCCTAACCGACTGGAGATGCAGTTTTCTCATCTGGCTCACCATGGCTCAGCTTTGAGTCTGTGCATCACTCGTTGCAAGCCAGTCTGGCACCTGCAGACTTATCTTTGGGGACAAAAGGGATGTTTCTCCAAGATTACTTTGATGGGGAAAAAATGGTCTTGGTGTTGCCTCCTTTCCCACCCTCTCATCAAAAAAAGGCAATGCACACTGAGTTTTCCTGTAGCACACAAGAGCATACAGGAGAAAACCACCCACAACAGGAGGGTCAGCATGCTGTCCCATTTACAACACTTTACATTTTGCTCTGTTTCAGCCTTAGGAAGGCAGCCACATGCCCAGCTAAGTCTTTGGCTGGGATAAACAATGTGATTAATCCTGACCACAACTACATACCAGTTCCAGCATTGCTGAGGACTCAGACTGGGGTTAAAGCAAAAGTGAGAGTAGAAGGTCCTGTTCCAGAGTAGGGTGAAGGCAGAAGAGCATCTGGCCCACCCAGGGCAGTTCTGGAAATACTCAAAAAATCAAAACAATGCACAGAAAATGCCCATGTCCAGCAAAGGCAGCATCCTTTAGTCAGTGTTAGTCGTGTTTAAAGCAATAAACCCCCTCACTCTGCCTCTGAAGAGGTAGCAGCAATCTCTGATAAATGGGAAGGGAGGGGAAAAGTGTTTTACGTTCTCATGGTTCCTTGGCTTGCTTCAGCACCGTTTGATTAATCAGGAGCAAGATTTATGTGCTATAAAGTGCTCTGGGGAGGTTGCTAATGCCAAAGCTCTGCACCTGGGTTTTGAAAGCCTCTCTAAAATGATGAGAATATCTGTATATTCACATCTAGGAAAAGAAAACCCTCCTGAAAACCAAAAATGACTACTGCTTTTTGGCAGAGCCGGAGAGCACAATTTCACCTAGGAGGGAGATTTGCAAAGATACCAAAAACACTAAATGTACTCATCCCACGGAAACTGGATGTGAGCTAACCATTTACCCCTGGGGAGAGGTGTCCCTTTACCCCTGATGACTTTGGATTCTTCCAGACAAGGAAGATTAAAGAAATATCCTATTAAATTATTTCAGGATTGTTACTGGGGTTTTTTTAAATCTTAAATTATTCTACTGAGTATAATCCCATGGAAACTTGCTCCAGAAGACAAAGGAGCTCAGTGTCTTTCAGCGGTTAGTGGGGTCACATTCTTGTGTGACATCTGCCTCTAAAATGATTACTTGAGAATGAGCACACCAGCAGGACTAGGGATGTAACCAGGGATGTTATCAATCTCCCAACAGACTTGGAAATTGATTTTCATCGAGTATTGTTTAAAACTATTGTGCTGAGTGTTGAAATTGGCCCATCTTACAAACAATTACACTGTGCTAATGATGTTTTCAAACCCTTGTAGAGCCATCAACAGTCTGCAATTGTTGTGCAGTCTTTGTCTGGAAATCACATCCAGTCTGCATGACTTCTGCAAGCTCTAACCAAGAGAAGGCTTTTCAAGGGGACCTGTTAGCACCAATTCCCATTGGATAAGGTTTCTTTCAGAAATGTGCTGCTGCCTACTGCCTGCTAACATCACATTTGCTCAGAGTCCTCATTTGATTTGCTTCCTATTTCAGGGCTAAGCACCATGGCCTAGGCTCAACTCTACAGCCTGCAAGAGCCATGGTGACTTCAGACCATCAATGAATGGGATGAGAGAGGAGAGGAGAGGAAAAGAGATTTCTGAATCTCAACAAATGGGGGAGAAACAGCAGCAGAAAAATAGCCTTGATGAGGGGAAGCTGAGTTAAACTGAATGCCCTGGGTCATCTCATCTCTGCCACACTGAGAACACTACTCTGACACATTCTGGAAGCCAGTGTCTTTTGGCAAGAGAGGGAAGGAGGAAGATGATACTGTAAATGGAAAAGATGCAGCCCATAGGATTTTTTGCCTTCCCAGCCACCTCTCTGGCTCCATGCCTCCATGCCAGTGTTCGTGGTGTGACCTTAGCAGCCCATGCCTTGGATGACCATGGGGCACAGCCACCTTCTCTCAGGAAAGGTAGGGATCTCAGCCTAATTCTTGTGCACCCCAGGACTTAACGATGGCACCAAGGCCCCCAAGGCACCTAAAGAGATGGTGGTTGACTGGCAGTGTACTGGGAGATGCAGAGGGTTTGGGGTGTAAGAAGATGCCTTGGAAGGAGTTGAGGGTGTTTGAATTTGGGGTGGAAGACAAAACTGCTTCTTCAACATCATTTGGGGTCTCACTTCTGGCCCACAATGCAGGACCTGTTGTGTCTGAGGCACTCCCTGGATTACGACAACGAATACTGACTAGAGACTGGCATGAATTTTATCTTCTAGCATTTCTGTGGCAAGATGCTACCATTACTTGCTATTGATGCCTCAGCCAGCCAGCCAGAAGTGCCCTCTCTATCTCCCACCTCTGTAGTCAAGCCAAGCCATTCAGCTACACAAGGTACAAAATCTTCATCCAGTCTTTGAAGCAAAAACTCTCTCTCAGGGGCTTTGCATGGACTAGGTCATTAGATCACTTCTGTTGGACAAGCGGTCACTGAAGGAATGCAAGGAAGTAAGTGCTGTTTCATCTGACTTTGAAAGAAGTCAAGATCTATGTATCTAACTTTCACTTGATCCCTGCAATTACTCAACCTGTGTCAAACCTAAAGAGGACTTAAGGTAAAAAGAAGCTATCATTCTGCATGCAAATTGAAGAGACCTTCACTTCAAACCAAGTGGTATTTGACAAAGTCAGCATGGTGATATGGCTCCTCTGCAAATGTCCACAGTGTCTGACTTGTTTCTGGGTGTCCAGGCTTCTTGGGCCTCAGTGTTCATGTAAACAATGAGCACATAAATTCTTCAAATGCCAGGCACTTCCTGGCACTCGCATGTACTAAATGTCTTGTACTTACTGCTCACTGCGCAGAGCTCACTGATAGCTGATGCTTATGTCTCTGGAAATGTCTGCAGCCATCTCCAGCCTATTATCTAAAGGCCTCATAGTCACCTCACCTGTCATCTGCAAGCTCTTCCTGGAAAGGTGGGTCACCATTTTTTGCCGGCATGATGGAGGAGATAGAACCATATTTACCTTCAGTAGCTTCAGACCTGTGCACATTCTTCTCTCGGGAGCAGAGCTAAATTGACAGCAGTATCACAAGTGCTAGCAGACCCCATGGAAAAAGTCAGTCTTGCTAACACAGTCACTATTGTTTTGTTTTCTTTCCAAAGGAGTTCTCCTGCACAGAGCTTGTTCAGCAGTCTTTGGACGTACGAACTGTCCTCTTTCTGAGGCTGAGAAAAGGCAGATTTTTTAATCTCTTATGGTACTGCAGGTATACATTAAGACCATTTTTACACATAAATGTTCCATCTCATTTTGACATGCAAGACAGGTAACTGTACATGCAGAAGGACTTTTCCAGACTCATGTAACCAACTGCTAAATTGGAGTGCTCTAATCTAACATTATCCCATAACCATGAAGTCCAAGGGGTTAAACATGCTTTAAGAGGAGATGATTGATCTGGAGAAGGGACATTTCTGATGATGAGTTGATGAAGCCAGTAGTGCAGTCCAGGCCTGTGATGTTCCTTTTCTGTAAACATGCTAGCCCTAACATTGTATCCACATCCATACACACACTTATGTGTGTATTAATCTCCTAACTGGACTGTAAATGGGATGTTGAAGCTATCTAAAACCGAGACATAGTGCATACTGAGGAATGCAGGGGTTTTATCTGGAGGTTTATTTGCAAAATGCTGGTGTTTAGATTAACTTAACTTCTTAACTTCTGTAATCAGGATCCCCACCTGGGGATAGATTGCAATGGTATTGCTTATTGCAACGGTATTGCTTATTGCAACAGAGCGCCAAGCACAGGTCAGCAGAAGACCCAACCCATGCAGAACAATATGAATATAAATTCCTCTGTTTTCTTGTTTCCCTGTGAAAACTGGTGTGATTCCTCTCTCTGATAAAGTGAAGTGGCAAACCCGTCTTCCAGGATACCAGCTGGCATGGTATAAGTCTGTATAGTGTTCTCCCTTGATGGAAATATATGAAACTTTCACAAGAAAAGGATTAACTTGTGCTAGAGAGCTCGATTTCTTGAACCTCAAATCGCGTCTCCATGCACGCAGAGAAAGCAGACTATAAATAATTCCCATAGTGTTTTATAAAGCAAATATCATCTGCTAACCTTATTTGCAATTGGTACATGCAGCTAAGGGAAACAAATGAACTGCTGCTGAATTAATTTGCAGCCCATCCAGAAACTTTTTTGCACTTTGTCTGGAAAGCTTCCAGGCAGCAGAGCAGCTGGCATGCAAAAAAGGGGGTGGCTTCCTAGGAAAGGGGCTTAGCTTATTTTTAATATAATTCGTTTACAAAAATATCCACCTTCAGTCAGATCTAATTCCGCCAACCTGCCTGGAGTAGACCATTTTAAAGGGAACATATTGAGTTAGACTGCCTTTATTTATTGCAGATGGGGCAAGCTATGAGCCTATGAAGAGAAGCATCTCCTCTCCATATTCAGGTGAGGAGACCATTGCCCCAGATGAGAAAAAAGCAACTGCTTTAACCTAAGTACTTAAGTTTTTCATGGTCCTGGGTAGACTGGGAACACTGAGTGGCTTTTCTGGGGGTTGCTGGTGACTGAAGGTGAAGGCGGACCCAGTGTGTGCCTCTCCATGGGCTAGTGGGCAGACCACAGACAGGAGATTCTGTCTCGGAGAGACCATTGGAAATAAACTTTCCTCTTTTCTAGGAACCTGCCCAATTTCTTATGCCAGTTGCACCCTGTGTTTGAGGTCATTTCTGAGGTGAATAGGCAGGATTTGCCCTCCTGACACATGTCCCTGCAGGCAGAGCAGAGAAGAGGCAGGCTGACCCCTAGCACTGTGGTTCTGGTGCCAGCAAGAAGAGGCTAAGACACAGTGTATGAGGGAAGCAACAAAAGGATATTCTATTCTTCCCAAAACACCTCCACTTCCTCAAAAACTGTATCTACCAAAAATGCTCCTTCACCTCTTCTGTATGAGTTTGTTGACTATTGCTGGTCTAGGTCAGGACCCTATTGCACATGAGGCAGGATGTGGACCTGAGCCTGCCTGCTTCCATGGCCCTGAGCTCACACTTCTTCCAGCAGTAATAGCAACACTGCTGATAAGGATAATGAGTGCAGAGCTGTAAGAGTATATCTGATGTTTTCACAGGTGATGTAACTTTTCGTGCTATGGAGATAGGGCTCAAAACCCTTCAGCTATACTTTTTATTACACTCCATTTGCTTTTATCTCTTTTTTTCTTTCTTTGAATACACTTCTGATTCTGGTGTAAAACAGCTGACACACACATAGACAGGCAAGTTTCCACAGGCAATTAAAATTATGGGTGCAGACACAGGTGCCCTATAAATGACATTTCTTTTGAGGAAGGGAGGAAACACAATGGGAGAGAAACTGTTTTAACTTTTAAAACAACAGCAATAAAAGTTTGAAGTGATTTCCTAGAAGAGAAAACAATTAAAAGCTGAATTACCAAGTTGAGTACAGGATAAATCCTTCATCACTAACAAAACCCAAACAAAATCCCAGGTGGCTAAACAGACATTCAGCTGCACAAGGATGAAGATGGCACTAGAGGGAAGAAGGCACACTTGCTGTACGTGACGCTCTCCTGGTGCCAAGGTGCACTCTGGCATTGGTACTGAAATTGCTTGGAAATGTGTTAGGTTAAAGGCTGATGTCAATCACAGCAGCACAGAGCTGGAGCAGCTCAACTAACTTCAGCTAGAAATGCTACTCCAAGTTTTCTCATGCTTGTGGATAGTGGGAGCTTGGTCCTTTTGTCCTGGGCCCTGCCCCACGGCATGCTTTTCCCCTTCTTTGCAGAAGCTCAAGCTGTGTCGCTGTAAGCATCACCTGCTGCCTCAAAGGAAGCAAAGGGAAAATTGCACATGTGATTAATGCCTGAAGTTTTTACAGATGCTCACCAAACATCACTTTTTGTGACTAGGTGAATCCGATGTTTAGTCAAGGTATTAAATCTAACATGTTTGCAGTGAGATCTTTTGATTACAAAAATAGAAACAAAGTGCTTGTTCTTTCACCTACAGAAAAAATACACTCCTGAGGAGCTGCTGGAGGGTGTAGCACAGCACAGGACCCCTTCCCATCCAAATTCAGCAATGCTGAAGCAGCTGCTCTGGCACTAATTAGGTGACTCCATGTCATCTTGGGATGAAGGAGAACTGGCTTGGAGCTGCAGCCTGCCAAGCTGTCCACTAAGAAGGCTGCCCTTGGGTGCGCACCTCTGAGCCTCTCTGGGGACACACCACATACCTTTCTGCTGCCGCAGGGGATGTCTTCCTCTGTTTGGCACATCACTGTTGCTTGCAGGAAGTGCTCAAGACAGCGTGGGCAGGCAGCATGGGCCGACATGGGAGGAAAGGCATGGCCCCTGTGAAAAAGGCTGGAAAAGTGCCCTGCATGCTGGGCCTGGGCATGCTGCCTTCCTGCTGGGCTGGGGCTCACTAGGGGCCATGGGGGTTGGCTGGGAAATCCCATGGGAAGTGCTACAACATCACAGTAGGCTGGACCAAAGCAACCCCACATCTCCTTGGGGGGGACACATGTAACAGCTTCTCATGGTGCTGTGCCCGTCTACAACAGTCCAACTTTTTGCCTGACTCAGTGTGCACCTGGAGCAGAGCCTGGGAATCACAGCCCAATGGCCCAAGCGGAGGGTCCATATCCCTGCCCCATGAGAGACACTGTGGCCATCCCTTGGCTATCACGTCACCCCACATCAGTGTGTGGGATTGCTACCAGCATTGCTTGGACCTCAGAACAGCCAAACCTGTGCCTCATGGGAGCCCATTCCTTCTGCCTTGCACACTCCAGCTGGCTGAGCAACCAACCCTGCAGGAATCAGGCACCAGGACATTGGGGGAGCTGCCAGGCATGCACCAGGGCTCACCAGCACCGCAGTGTGCAGGTCCCATCCCCAGCACCCAAAAGCCTCAGCGAGCACGTCCCCACCGGAGCAGAGAGTGAATACCAGAGGCATGAATCCTGTACTAACAGCTCTGGGTTTGCAGAGCATAATTAAAACCATAAAACAGCTGCAAGGCTGGGCAGGCTCACTGGCACGTGGCTGGCGGCAGCAGCGGGGCAATCGGCTCGGCTGGTTTCTCACCACCAATGGGTGCACAAGCCAGGGAAGGTCCGCTCGTGCCTGCTTCTCTGCTGCTCATACTGCTCCCGTTGTCTTGAGAAGGGACAGAGAAGGATTCATCCACTCCTCAGGTCCCAGCCTTGCTCGGAGCTTGGCTGAACAGCTGTGATGGGTTTAGCCCTGTGCCTGTAAATGTGTCTTTGCTCAGGCACTCACACACCTATTTGGTCTACACCAAGGGACACTGCTGCCATTTTTGTCTTCCCCTTGGGGATGGCCAGCTTTTGATGTGGCAGTTTCAGGCTCTTCTTGTGGAGGGCAAAGCATTTGAGGGATTTGCCTTTCTGACAACCCTCACCGCTGCACTGACCAGAGGGATTCAACCCATCTGCACCTGGTTTAGAAAAGCTTCAAGATCCCTTTGACCAAACCTCACTGCTACCCACGCAGAGGTTCTACCTTTAAACACAGTGTCTCCAGTGCCCCTGCAGAGACCCCTTCCCTGCCCATGGCTTCCACAGCCTAGAGCAGTTTGAAGGGTGTGAAGTTTTATGACTCTTCTGAAGTTTGATGGCCCTCCTACAACCCAGCTTAAACTCACAGCTACCTGCATCCACAAATACTTGTGTCCACACAAATTATCTTCAAAACAGTCCCGAGGACAAGAAACCCCTCACAGATCTGACTGAGCATCATCACCAGACAAAAGTGCTCCTCTTCCACCTTTCCCACAAGAACTCCACTCCCTTTATCCCATACACACTCATTTGTGGGTTTAGGAAATCAGGAGTAAATGCTATAGGAATGCATGTTCATACAGCTGGAATATCTCTGTGAGCCCTTAGTGCCTGACCTCTTTGCTGCCTGTCTTACAGGACTAAATGTTATTAAAATGCAGGTGGTTTGCAAAGAGCTGGAATTCTGACAGATTTTGTATCTGGATCCTTTGATGTCCTTAAAACTTGACTACCATTCCAACACCTAGCAAGATGTCACAGGAACCACAAAAGCCGCAGACATGCAGGTTTTTTTTCTCCTGGAGCTTGCTGGCTCTTACAGTGCCCTCAGATATCCTCAGTGCTTTTCCTCCTCAGGGGCATAGTTGAGCTGTTTCAAGGACAAATATTGCAATTATAGATAAAGCAGACAGCTCTCAGAGGCAGGTGTTAACATTTAGCTTATAGCTCCTACTTTTCCAGTACCCCTTTTGAGGTCTCCAGGTGGCAGATGTAATCCTCCCACTTCCCTTTCTGTCCACAGGTCTCACAGTGCTCTGGGCACACATCGCTGTCGCCTCCTGGTAAAGCAGGAAACATCTGAATGACACCTCTGCAACACAAGAGCAGGAATAGAGACACAACAGGCGTGTGGAGCACCCCGAGTTCACATGATAGCATGAGCGGTCATCCCAAAACCACCAGCTGAAGTAAGGGTAGGATAGCAAAACTGGTGGCTGGGGAGAACAGCCTTGCTCTTTGTCCCCTGCTTGGTTGTTAGAGGACATTGCTGTGTCACCAGCCTCCACTCTACCATGGATGAGGTGGAATACTGCAAATATATCACTCATACTTAAGGACAGCAATAGGATCTACATCAAGCACTGCTGCAATGAATGTCCCATCACATGCAGTAAACTACCATTTCTCAGCGTCAGAAGAGAGAAAATAAATACAGTATCAAAGACAACCCACCTGTGCTTTTGGAGCAGAGAACCCTGAGGATTAGCCTCTCTATAATAACTGCTCTTAGTCAATAAGTGCCAGGTGAAAGCCCCTATCTCTCATCAGTAATATTCTGTTCTGACATATTTTTCAGCTAACTTTTTCCGTAGCCAGGAATAATAGAGCATCAGAACTGAGTGGACAAAATATCAGACAGGGAACAGGACATCAGGAGACCCAGTCCCAGTTTTAATGCTATGACCTCAGGCGAATCCCTTACCTGCCCCACTGTTAATCTTTCCCATGCTTTGTCTGCCTTGTTTGTCCACACTACAAGTGCTTTGGGACAGACACCATTCCTCAAAATGGGTTTGCAACAATTTCCGTTGGAGGGCACTGAAGAACAAATTAAGTGCTTAGTATACCATAAAAATATTTAGTAAATAACAGACAATTGCGAATCACTGTCCTGTAACTCCATGTCTGGTTCTTGGTAAGTATTTTCATACACAACTAAGAGATCTAAGTACCTACATCCATCTTCAAAAGGAGGAACCTAAGGGGCTTGACTAATGTGGAGTTAAAAGTGCAGCGGCTGAGGCAGACAGATGTCTTGTTCAGCCTCTGAAGCAGAGGCGCCTCTTGGATGAGGAGCATGAAGAGGACAGCTGGGAGCAGTCTCTGACTTCAGCTGTCCCAATACGTAGGGGCACCCACAACTCCCTGAGCTGCCATTATCTCAATCCCTTGCATTGCTTCATTTTTTGACACTAAGAATTTACTGGTCTCTTGGCATTACAGTATGCGTTTATTTTCTTGTGTTTGTTTTGCCTTTGTCCTTTACTGACCTCTGTGCAGGACCTTGTCATTGTGGTCTTGTTTAATGATTTAAAAAGGTTTGCTAGAGAGCAGCTATGAATCAGCTTTGGTCTGCAGTGCATCTTAAAAGCACCCAGCTGTGGGGACAGCTTCATTTGTAATCACATTGGAAGGGATGTGTCCCATTCCCCCTTCTTTTCTTCACCTGTTGATCAACCTAATTCATTCAACCACGTCCTGCTTTCTCTTTATTTCTCTACTGAACCATTTGGCTCCACAGCACCACAGAGGAGCTCAACCTGGTACAATCCCACCAGCTTTGGTGCAGGACTCATGCAGAGGACAGCTCATGTTGCCAAGGATGCGTCTCCTCACCTCCAAGTCCATCCACCCTTGCACTGCTTTGACTGCTGATCTGACTTCTTGATAGTCCAGTGAAAAATCTTGGGCAATCTTGGCAAATGCTCATCACAAGAAGTTGGATGAGGCCTGAGTGTGTTGAAAAGGCTGTGCATGCACAGATGATCTGTGAGCTTTTCATGCCTTAAGAGCCATTTCCATATCTGGTAATATTGGTGGGTCTCTATCTCATGCTCTTGGTCTCTCTTTTGTTGGCTATTTCAGCAGTGCAAGTGAGATAGCAGGAGGTGTTATAAAGCAGTGAGTTTGGTTGGTTTTGGTGAACATGAAGATCTGCTGAGATGAATGTGGCAGCTGGATCAGCCAAATGTTTAACCAGGTTCAGGGGATCATTTGAAGAGATGAGATCAGGAACCAGTATGTTCTTTCTCTCATCAAAGAGCTTTGACTATATCTGTATAAGGGAGCAATTTTAAGCATTTCCCTGTGATAATTTTGTCCAAACAATTAAACCTACCACCAGCTTTTGTGCCCTCCTCTAAGGGCTGCATTGAAATGAGGATGTCAGTGCAACTGCACCTGGCAGGAGGAGAAAAGTCACTTCTTCTTAGAAGTGCATGGAAACATATGATACAGTGAAAAACCTGGGGATATTTAGATGGGGGCTGAGCCTAGGAGAAAGCAAGAGTTTCCTAGATCAGACCCATTTTTTGTCCTCCCGATATCTATGCTGTCAAAGCCATGACACAGGTCAGTCTGTAAGGGTGAATTTAAAAGAGGAAAGTCCTGCCTGTTTCAGGCCGTTGCTATGTTACTCAGCACTGACACAATCTGATGGGGCTCTGCTTCTCTGTGATCGCCCTGCAAAAACCCTTTCCAGATGAAACCAGAGCTCCCGAGCCATCAGGTACATTTTATTGTGCCAAAAATGACAGGGCTGCTTGTCCTGGGTCCCAGTGAATTCCTTCTGCTGCTTCTCCTTAAAAGGCATCACCCACCTAGCTTGATTATGAACATGAACTAAGCAGCCTCACACTCACCCTTGCATAGCAACTGCTGGATAGTGACAGATTTTAAGGGAATTGGTGGTTATCTGATACATAGTTGAGCAGCTATGTTCAAGGCTATAATTGATCCTTGCTCTCTTTTCTTTGCCACAAGCCCACCTGCTAACTGCAGCTCTTTCCATCAGGTTGTTCTCTAAAAAAAAGAGAAGGGATTAATCTTGTAGTGTAGTTCAAATTACACAGGAGTTATTTGACAGTAATATCTGTGCACTCAGCTAAAGAACTGACCTGGGAGTAAGAAAATCAAGCAAGGCTGTTCTCTCAATGTTTAAAACCTAGAGACGAAGCTTAACTGTGACACTGGTGTGGTGACTGGCGTAACAGGCGACACAGAGGGCAGATTTGCAGTCTTCATTTTCATTTTCAAGGGGTTTTGTTGTGTTGTGACATGTGCTCTGGGGTAATGCTGCTTTACCTTAAACTGCTCCCCTTGGGTGAATTGAACAGCTAACAACTTGTATGTTATTCCAGCTGTAGGCAGAATGTGTGGCAGTGGGCTTTTTATTTGAAAATAGTCACATTGGTGCAAATAAATGAGACTGGAATAACTCGTGTTGTAGATTATTTGCAGCTTGAGAAGCACATAAGGTTGAAAAACCCCCTCATTTATGAGCAGGTTGATAGAGAGGTTAAGACCTGAAATAGTCATTGGCCATGTCCTGTAGCTATGTTTGGTAATGTTTCCTAAATTATTCATTCTATGGAGATAAAATCACTGCTTTCTTTTCTCCCTTTTCTGGTTTTATGATCACAGAATACATTAACATATATTCATTTTTTTACACTTTCATAGTTGGCTTTGCATGTTTATGAACACCAATGAATTTAGCACAAAGGCATTTGGAGACAGAAAGACATTGATTTACCAGCTTAGAGACAAGGAAAAAGACCAGGGGGTAAATAGCAGGCAGGGAGAAAGTTGCAGGAGGCAACTGAGAATACCAAGTGAGCAGGGGAGGATCCAAAGTGCTTCATCAAACTACTGCCTGGATCTGCTGGTCACCAGCACATGATCCTGAACTTTGGTGTCACTGCCAAGGGAAACCAGAAAGCCAGGAGAAAGGAACATGAAAGCATGACCTAGGCATCGTAATTACTGATTGACTGCCAGTTGTGGCAATCCTTGATGTCAGGGCAGCACAACAGGTTTTGTCTGAGCATCTCAGTTAATGCTCAAAAGGGGCAACAAGCCTGGAATAGTGGTGACCCAGGTACTATCACAAGGATAGTACTTTTAGAAGAAAAAGTGCTTCCTTTTGACAACCTTAACAACAAATTTACTGATAAAAGGCCTGTTTGTTGGACAGAAGCTGGTACACATTAAAGCCCGACCTCAGCCATGATTATACAGGACACTGGTGCAGTTAATATCACTGCAGTTCACAAACAATACGGAAGTAAATTATACCTCTGTGCATTCATATGCCCCTATAAGCCAGGGACATACCAATTTTCCAGTGAGGCAATTTCCAATTGAATAAATTACTGCAAAAATGAAAAGAAAGGAGGTTGCTCCCATTCAGTGCAATTGGACCCTAATGCTGGGGCTCAGCTGGTGATCTGGTATCTGCATGGTGGCCTTATACAGAGCACCACTCCCAAAGACACTTCTCCAAATTGTGAGGATTATTGCAGGTCAGATCTACTCAGGATAAAGCAGAAAGGTGTGGTGCCTGAAATCCTGGCTTGAGCACCCTTATCAAACCACCTAGAGTCCTCATCTGCTTGGACCCTGCAGCAGGATGGACCAAACACAAATGGGGTTTCACCTCTTTGCAAAAGGTATATGCAAACATCTGTGCAAAAGGGGTGGTGGAGCCAGGCCATGGAAGGAATCATAGAATCATAGAATAGTTAGGGTTGGAAAGGACCTTAAGATCATCTAGTTCCAAACCCCCTGCCATGGCCAGGAACACCTCACACTAAACCATGTCACGCAAGGCTTCATCCAACCTGGCCTTGACTGGACATGTTTTAGGTAGCAGAGCATCCCCATAGCATCAACATGCACATGGTATTCATAGCATTTATTCATTAGCCATCTTTTGTGAATTATTTGGTTTTTTTTCCTGTCATTCCCTCATTCTTTCCCCTCACCCTCAACTTTATTAAGCAACTTATGCATGTGTGGTGAGATAGGAATGAATAAGATGTTGGGGAAAAGGAATTAAAAAATTGAGGAAGGAAAATCAGCTAGGAAATTACATTTGGTTTCTTAATAGAGAAAAATAAGGAGAAATGAAGAGGTATCAGGTGATAGTGTGGGGATGAAAAGGAAGTGAGGATAGAGGTACTTAAATATTACATGAAGTTATACAGATACGCTTTTCTTTGAAAAAAGGCAATACTGGATTTTTTATTCAAGTTTTAAATAACATTTTGATCATTTTAATACTTGGTGTGGCTTTATCATTTTTTATAGCCAATGCACCATGATAAAATGTGTTTCTGCTCCATGTGTTGTGTTCCTCTGCTGTCACTGCAGCAGCACAGCCTGTGACAGTGTATCTGCTGCATTACAGAGCACATCAGCTCCATGGTTCAGATTCACTCTTATCTGCTGAAAGGCTGCTCTTGTTTAAAACATTCTCTTACCTTTCATAAAGTATAAAGCTACATCCTGGAGAACTTTAGAGAAATAATGTCTATAATTTTACTAAATCTGATTGGATTTTGTTTTTCTTAAAATATCCTTTCTGCCCTAAGTTTGGAATTGAAAAGTTTTGGATTTTCCTAAATATAGTATTTCTTAAAAATATCTATTTTTCTGACAAGTGGAGAGTTTTTGGTTTACTTTTTCTGCCTTTCAAATTATAGCTTGTCTTTGTTTTATTCTTCCTTTTGTCCTTTTAAGTCTAGTACTCTGCAGTTATTGGAAAGTCACAGATGACAGGACTTGTCACCTTCTTTCTTCACTGTCTTTGAGTTAGATGTCTAGTGAAAGCTAAGCTAAGCCTTTTGCCCCTTCCTAGAGAGCGTGGGATAAACTGCCAGCTGGGTGTCTCTCTGCCCACTGTAAAATGAGCCCAGAAGCCCAGCTCGAGTAAGTAGCTAACTCTCAAATGGCTAAAATCGTGTCAGATATTTGTACCCAGAGTGACTAGCAGAGAAATGAGAGACAGGGATTGATTGTGAGGAAGCTGAAAAGCTGGAAAGAAACTTCAGCCTCAGATACCATAAAATCTGTATGACATTGAGTAACAAGTGAAGAACAAAAGGACTCGCAATGAAGAGTAGAAAGGGGAAAATAAGGAAGAAAATTGTCATTTCAAACATTTTAATAGATCAATAGCAATATTTTAAATTATTTTTTTTCAATACAAAGCCCAGTTTTTCTTATGTGTCTATCTTCATAATTTTGGGGTTCATTTCTATTTTTTTCCTATATCTGACATATATTGCTAAATAATAATAAAACCCCTGTATCTAGCAGGATAGATTCTAGCAGCACAAACAGCTTCCTCTGTCTTTCTCTGCTTCTCTTTACCAGCTTCAGCTGTTATCCTTTGCCTTCACACATGCTATGTGCTGCTTTTCCTAGTTCCAGATGGCCAAAGAAGACAGCCAGCACAGTGTGGTCACTACAGGACATATCCGTCAGGCTATAGAAGACACAATCCATTTTTCCCCTTCTTGGATCATCCTGTACATGTATTCTGACTGTGCAGAACACAGTGACATGGTGTAGCTGGTACTAGTCCTTATACAAGGGATTATACGGATAATCCTGTCAAACTGTTTATACCTGCCATCTCCTATCTTTGCAGCATGGAGCATGGCCTCACACATTTCCATCTTCCCAGAGCTTCTCCCTAGGGTTTGCAAGTCATAAGCTCCATTGCAGTCATTCTGGCTGTTGACAGCATGATCCTATACTGTCATGCTACTGCAGAAAGTTTGAGCTGAAAAAATAGGTAAAAAATATTAGTGTCAGAGGGTCAGCATGCAGGGCCAAAAGGGATCCAGTCCAAAATGCTATCGGGCATGGACACACTCAGTTTGTGTCACTTAGTGTCCCAGAAAGGTCTCCTCTCTTGTTTTAGTATTATGCATTTGGGCCAGCCTCAGGCTTTCCCTTGGGAAGGAAAATCTTGTGGCAGTCTCTGCCCATGCATCCCTAGGCCAGGATATGATCGTTTTAAGCCTTCTAAGTGATGGGAAACTCAAGGGAGAACCACTGATCTTTGCATGATCTCACATAATGGACAGGGCTAGAGAGCTGGGGGGGGGGAACAAAAGCTTCATGTGAAAACTCCCTCTTATCCAAGAAATGAGGGACCAGAGCAGCCAAGTAAGGTTTGCTCTGCAACACACAAAATCAATAGTACTGCAGATAAGTACCTGTACCACTGGCACTCCATGGTCCCTCTGGGCCTTAGTTGCTTACCTTACATCTTTTTTTCCAGTAGCTCCTTAGGAGTCCAGTAGTTTGTCATGTAAGTGAGCACGCCTGATGGAGCCCGTCAAGTGAACAAACAGCCTTTCAAGACCAACCTCCATTTTCCGAGGTAACTTATGGGCTTTCCACTGTTTCACATTGCTTTGTTTTCCTAAGGTTGTAGTAGATTTTCAGGATGTTGCACAATTTGAAATGGTCACTGAATCAAAGGTTCAACTTGTAAATGTATATCCAAGTCTGGAGGACTAGGTAGAAAACAGACTCCCAGGGCCAAGATGGACATGATTTTATACTGTGCAACAATAAGGAAAGTCTCTTATCAGCATTATGACTTGTCATCCTTCATAGTACAATGAAGTTGGAAGCTGAAAGAAAAATAGGGAACTTAGGAATTTGCTTATAGCTATTACTAAAAATGGTATAGCTGTGTCAAACACGTGTCCTCCTTCCAATGTTATAATATAATTTGTAATTTTTCTTGGAGAAACAAGAGAAAGTAATGCAAATTAGGTTTTATTTTCCATTGTTCATTTCTAGCAGCTCTGGTAGTATCTGCAGAACACCTGCTACCCATACAGAGAATCATATTGGAAGTATATTTAAGAATATTTCAAGCTAAGCCACGGTTTGTATTAGCATTCTGATACATCTTACAGATACTAAGATTGGGCACACTGGGATAGCCCTTCAATAAGCATATGCTGAGGAGCAGTGCTTGTTCAGACCTGGCAGCCACAGGGCCCAAGAGAGTCTAAGGGTGGATAAAGATTAAGAAGCAGTGTCTGAGCTGGATTCAGACAGTATAAAGAGACCGAGTGTCCTACTCTCTTACATTTCTAAGTGCTATATGCCAGTTTGCCGTATCGTGCTTTATCCACATCTTCTTCCCTTTGAAATGGATATAAACCCAAATACCAGTGGACTCCTGCAAAGGATCCTGAGCTATTTCTTCTGGCTTGGTAACTTCTTTTGATGTACCAGTGAGAGCAGCACGTGACTGATTTGATTTGGAGCTAGCACGCAGTGCTGCCATGACTCTTCGTTTTGCTAACTCTTTTCTTTTCCCAAAGTCAAATATGGAAAAGCTGTGACAGCAGCATGAGCAAAAGGATATTGGAAATAATCCTCTTCGTTCAGCCTGCATGCAAGATTTAGTGGTGCAGTAGCATTGCAAGGATGATTTCCACGCATCTGATAATACTGTGACACCCTATAATAAAACATATACCTTCTGTTTCATTTTATCCATTTAAGCCCTTTGAGCAACCAGCAGTTGTTGAGTTCCCCACTGCTACTATTAATAGCCGGGGCAGACCATGTCTGCCTACTTAGATTTATTACATTTTAACTAATCTTGATTGAAGTCTTTGTATGTATAGGGCCCAGGGCAGTCACTCACCAGGGTTACACACAACACACACACATGTGCGCACAGAGGTTTTTTCCTGAAGCTAGCTCAGTAAATCTGACACAAAAAAACCCTAAAAACATTCATGTGAAAAAACAGGGGTTCATTACCTTTTTCCTAATGAAACCTGGACAACTAAACACAAGAATCACCTCTTTCACCATCAGGGATTAATTCTGGGCAATTTTGCCCGTGAGAAAATTGCACTGAAGTCTATGGGAGGATTTCCCTGAGTAGGGAAACTTGTGCAGCTCCACAAGTTTTGCCTGAACTGAGTAGCCATGATTCAAAAGAGATCACGTGCGGGAAGACAGAAAAGAAAATCCTCCCTGATATTCTACATATTTTGCTGGATATTTTTGATAATAGACTTTATTATGTTGACGGATTTGCCAGTGCCATGTGAAAATATGCTTAGGGGAAAACTGTGATGCAGTTTCTCAGCTGCAAGATAAGCTCTAACATGCCAGATGTACAAGTTGCAGAGGATGATGCAAAGGGCAGTGCTTTCCCCATGGCTGAGAGAAGGGGTTTGGAGGCTGTCATGTCCCTGTTTCCTTCCTGAACCCCCCAGGACTGCATGAGTAAGCTGGGTGCTTGGCTGAGAAAGGACTTCTGAAGACACTCTGAACACTTTGCTTTAAATGCAGCATTTCAGTCCCTGTAAGCCAAAATATTTTGTTTAATTTTCATGTTCCAGTTTATATTACTGCAATAAAAAGTCAGTCATGCTCATTTCCTAAACGGTATGTAAACTACAACATTTCTCTGAGAAATGTCCAAAACCTAAAAATGAAATGAAATGAAATAAAAAATAAAATAAAATAAAAATAATAATAAATAGCATAACTTCCAATTCTGGGAAGGAGCAATACCATTCTTAAATTCAGCCCACCATAAGTGTTTCCAGGAACTGATTTTGCCAATGAATGAGCTGTACACCAGCAATACTCTCTAACTGCAGGCAGCCATCTCTGAGCTATGCAACCTTGGGAGCTCCTGCTCGAGGAGAAAAGACCCTTTAATACTTTAATAGTATTATTTAACCCTTTAATACTGCTCAAGATTCATTTGCTTGAAGCTTATTTTCCATGGATGCCTCCTGCAACTGGTGCTGGGGGCAGTAGCAGCTGCTGTGGCACAGCCACTGTGTGGGAACAGAGAAGCAGTGTGCAGGCCAATAGAGGTACCCCAGAGCCATCTCCTGTTCTTCAGACAAGGGAAAACTCAGCCAAGCAGGACTTCTTGCTGCACACTTCCAAGGTTTCCAAAGGCAAAATTCCCATCTAGCAGCCCCATGAAGTGCCCAAGATCAGATGAGTCTCAGCCATCAGCATGGGCTCCACAGGAAGCCAATCAAAGCCCTGGTCTCCGAAGTCCTCAGTGGATATTTAGCAGCTGCACTGGCCTTTCACTCTTTGCTGTCCTCAAAGGACAAGGTTCATAAGGTTAACAGGCATGAGCATTTCTATCCTTTCCACATATTGAAGGCATTAGCTCCTCATCATCGCTCCTGGGTTAGCAAATGCTCCTGTTGCAAGAACAAAATAAATCCCTTGAGTTTTAAAAGATTTGCTTCAAAGGTCTGCATCTGGGTATAGTGGTGGTCTGAAGCTCAGGCAGAGCAGTGGGTTTGCCCAGCTGAGAACACGCAGGAGTCTGGGCAAGACATGTTGGGTATGGGCAGAGATACTGTGCAATGCAGGGAGGGTACAGCAGCAGTGCTGGATGTGTCAGGCTCCTGGAGCAAGTACAACACAGGAAATGTGATGTCTTCAGTGCAGGTGGAGCTTCCTGATCATTTACAAATCTCCTCCACCATTTGTGCACAGAAGGTCCAAAGTGTCCAGGGTGCAGCCACCGTATTCACCACATGCTGCATGCACAGCTTGCTTTCAGGTGACCAAAGCCAGCCTCTAGGATTTGGGGATGCTGTCAGTGAGCTGAGAGTCCCTGTGTGCGAATGCACTTGAACTGCAGAGCTCTTCTCACCTATTTCTGGAAATGCTGTGAAGGAGCTTGGCTATTGCCAAAAATTCCTCATTTGGGGAGGAGCAGCAAGAGTCTGATAAGAAACTGTTTTCTTGCCAGTTCGGCAAAAATCCCACGGGGAATGATAACTAGGGAGGGGCTTGAGTAATCTGAGGTTTGGCAAGGGGATATGTTTCAGCAGGGACATTTCCAACTATTAAAGCCCTCCTATTGTCTAGGCCCAGGACAACTTATTTCCTCTTGCTTCATTTCTCTGTCAGGATGAGACTTGGGGCTTTCCATTGGTTTGGGTGCTGACAACAGCCCTGATCTTCCACTGCATGGCTGGGGAATAGAGTGGTGCTGGAGATCCGAGTGGTGCTCACATGGTTGTGAGGACTAGACTGAATGGCCCCAAGATGCCTTCCCATCCTGCTTTGGGTGACAACTTCCACTGTTGTGCTTCCAGTGTTTTGTCCTGCAAGCTAAGGGATGGACATTCATGCTGCTCTGATGTGACAGGTAGAAAATTCTTTCTGTGCTTGACTGTGCAATGTGTCTTTGCCTTCCATTAAAGAAACAGTGTTTCATGTAGAGCTGGTAGCTGGTAGCATTTGTCCTTGAGAAAAAAGTAAAAGGGCATCAGTGTTAGGTGTGGAAAGGTTATGTGGACATTGCTCCAACACTTATGTGGATGCCTTAAAGAAGTGGGTGATTCAGCAGTTCCTGCCCGGAATAGCATGGTGAGATTGGCTTGTGAAAATGGCAAACACCATACATAGCTAAAGGGACCTCTGCAAACCCACTTGAATCATAAAAACATCAGCTGCAAGGGATGTGCATCTAATGTTCTTTTGGGCAAAAAGAGGACATCATCCATCCTGTACCTGCTTTTGCCATAATTATAGAATCATAGAATAGGTAGGGTTGGAAAGGACCTTAAGATCATCAAGTTCCAAGCCCCTGCCATAAGCAGGGACACCTCACACTAAACCATGTCACCCAAGGCTCTGTCCAACCTGG
>NDXB01018319.1:0-42180 GCA_002631895.1 Agapornis roseicollis
TCTTGTGAGACCTCACTTGGAGTACTGTGTGCAGTTCTGGTGTCCTCAACATCAAAAGGACATGGAACTATTGGAACAAGTGCAGAGGAGGGCCATAGGGATGATCAGGGGACTGGAGCACCTCCTGTATGCTGAGAAAGGCTGAGAAAGTTGGGACTGTTCAGCCTGGGGAAGAGAAGGCTGCGTGGAGACCTCACAGCAACCTTCCAGTATCTGAAGGGGGCCTATAGGGATTCTGGGGAGGGACTCTTCATTAGGGACTGTAGTGACAGGACAAGGGGTAATGGGTTCAAACTTAAACAGGAGAGGTTTAGATTGGATATAATGAAGAAATTCTTTCCTGTGAGGATGGTGAGGCACTGGAATGGGCTGCCCAAGGAAGCTGTGAGTTCTCTGTCCCTGGCAGTGTTCAAGGCCAGGTTGGGCAGAGTCTTGGGTGGCATGGTTTAGTGTGAGGTGTCCCTGCCTATGGCAGAGGAGTTGGAACTAGATGGTCCTTTCCAACCCTAACTATTCCATGATTCTATGATTTGCATTCTTATACAATCACATTAAACAAGCCATATTTACATTTAAGCACTTTAAATAAATAAAACTGAAGAAATGTGAAAAGACATACAAAGTACAACTGGAAAGCTATCTCCCTCTTCTATGCATACACACATACTTCTACATACCTAAAGTTCCTCAATACCTTTGAGTCATTACTTTTTAGCAATTCCCATAGCCTGATTAATTTAGTTACACACCATACTGTCAACTTTTCCACAATTTCTGAGTACAGTGAGTTCCCACAAATTTTCACCAGAATAGAATGTAAGTCATGAGTGTTTACAGCAGGGAAATATCGTACTCTGACATTGTCAAAAATTACATAAGACTATTTTTCTCCAAGAGGAAGGCTATCTCATGCTTAAGACTGGATTGGTAAAAGAAATCAGGTTGAGTTTCTGACTATTTCACAATCTTTCATTATGGCCTGAGGCAAGTAGTTTAACCTCTGTGTATCTACTTGCTATGACTAGAATGAGTATAATCACTTTTGGTTTTCCTTTATTTTTTGTCTGCCTTGCCTTTGGGTACTCTCCAGCAATGCATGTTTTTCACTTCGACTTCAGTCCTGCAAAAGTGCACACACTTCAACAGAATTACTCACATACTTACTGTTGCACACATTTAAGAGCACCTACCATAACAAATCTTCTAAAATACTGTGAGACATATACAAATGAATAATACTTATTTATAGATACCCTTCATAGTTATCATTTACTGATTTTTATCAAGGAGATACTAAAATATTTATGCCAGTGATATTCCTATACTCTAAAAAGGAGTCTAGGTTTATAAGTGAGAACTGTGATATTTTAAAAGTACTCTTCAGCTTAGTTTCAGTGGCTTCAGATACTGTAGAAGAATTACATGGGCTTTAAGTCTGCAGAGGCAAGGTTCTTATAGGTGTAATAGCTAAATATCTTAGAAAGCGACCAAGCAGTCATTAATTCAACAGTTCTAAAATGTCTTGCACCAAGAACTGCACCTTGCAAAGCACAGCCTAAAAGATTTAAGTCTGGTGAACTAGCAATATGATATGAAATCACCTTTTTATAGAGAAAGAGTATTGCTATAATGTAAGATTTTAAGTAATTATTATTACTGAAATACTTTTGATTTTATTGATATGACTAATTTAATGAGTTAAAAATGATACATTGTAGGAATAATTCAGCTGCTGCAACAGCAGAAAAGGTGTTTACATGAAGGATATATTTTTCAGACGAACAAAAAATGAGTAAGTGGCATATCTCTAGCCTCCAGGTAATTCCTGATCCAGAATATGCATTACTTTATTTTTATTCTTCTTTTTTTTTTACAATCAGCTTAGTTTGAAAACAAACAGCAATATCACTCTGAACAATATTTGGTATTTATTAAATAACACCTGTTCAGAAACTGCCTTCCTAAGTTGACAGGGACTCTACCACTGGCCATCACTGCTGCTATTACCAGATTCCTCTAGTGCTTTACTTTTGGTTTAACCATGCTGCCCACACAAGCATTTTTTCCTCACTCTCCCTCTCCTGCACTACCTCTGACCAAATGTCTTTTGTCTCTCCATTTTCGGTGCCCCATAAAACAAATCTGTTGTCAATCTGAGGACACCTGGAATGAACTTAGCAGTGGATTCCTTGACCTTTTTAACACATGGGGGTCAAAAATCACCATCAGCAGTTGGAGAGAAAAATGTGAAAGATCAAAGCCTTCCACTCCCACTACTGTTCTTGTTTTCCTTTGTTGATATGTGCACTGCTGACAGAAACCAGCAATTTTTATCTCGAAAGTGCAAATATTTAATAGGAAACTGAGGCCAGATGTATAAACCTAAACCAAACAGCAAATATTTCTGTGATTCTTTTAGTGGCACTGGAAAAGGTCCTTTTTAACAAACAAAATCTTTCTCCTGGAGGGTTTGTAAATCAAACATTGTAGCTTTTATTAGTTGATAGACTCTTGATACTAAATAAGAGCTGACTTTAAGCCTGAGAGTAACTGCATAGACTCCTTTCATTGTTGAGCTGAGATATGCAAAAAGTAAACACCATAAATCATGAAAACTTTGCTTTGTATAAGTATTTCATAATAATAATATACAACATTTTGGTAGACTAGGCAATATTTTCTTAAAAATACACTTTTTAAAAATCAGTCTCTCTGCAAATCTGTATCTTACAGAAAATTACTCATTTTTTTCACTTCCTTGAAAAAAAATTTTTCTCTTTTGCTTTCCAACTACTATTTTTCTCTGCTGACCTTTATGTGGCCCAGATTTTAGAGCAATGTAATGAAAATGCCTCCAAGCATCTTAACAGTTCCAAATTGTTTATATTCCAAACTGTCTTCATCCCAAATCAAATGTCAATATATGTTTGGTCTTTTAAAAGCCACAGCATTCTTTTTGAAATATGTTCAGAGAAGTGTTAAAGAAAGAGAAGAATAACAGTGCAGAATTAAAAGAACATGGATTGGTCCACAGTTGTACCCAATTTGTCTTCTAAAGTCAGACAGTGAATTCCCTCAGCTGTTCCCATTTTTCTGCAACTCAACACAAAATTGAACTAGTATATGGTGTGAAGTTGCCCTGTGGAAATAGCTGATAAAATTTTAAGGCACCTACCACAGCACGGTCACCTCTGATACAATTTTAACATAAAGCCCCTTATTTCCTTATACCATTTTCACTTGCACCACTGTCACAAGGAGTATCAGGCTCTAAATGTGCTAATAATCCAGGGATCTTATCTATACTCAAATTAGAATTCTACCCATGCAATTACAGTTAAGATGGCAATGCATAAAAATAGCATAATCTAAAACTAAGGTTTGTTAAGGATTTATTATTCAGTGGCACAAGTATCCTTGGAGAAGCCAAAGCCTCTGTCAATGCACTTTACCATCTTGATACAGAAACTAGGAAGATGCTGCATGCCATCCCCTAAGCAATTTAAGGAAGGACTTGTGTTAAAGACCAAGGCTTCTGTCTCAAGAGTTCTTCCATGCAAGTGGACCCAAAACCAATGCAGGAGTCAGAATATGAGTCAATGACTCATAAGGGAACAATCCAAGAAATCACTCAGTTGAGTTCCCTTTACACACTGCATACATAATACCTTCAAAATCAGGCAATGTGTGTTATAAAGAGCTAACTCTTAAAATGCATGGGTTTAAGTTAAAGAATCAAAACACAGCACATGTTGAAAATAACTAGATGATTTATCAACTAACCAAAACATCTGAACTAGTCCTTAGAGAATCTTAAGGCAGAAGCAATTTCCACATCAAGTTAATCAATCCCTACTATGATTTCCATGATTTGATGTTTTAAGAGAATTTTGATCCAGTCTTAATTCCCATAGCTTTACCATCTGCACAGCATTTTTATGAAAGGTAATTTTATCCCCTCTGCCAACCTGTTAAATATTGTCATGGGAGGATTTATTAGTTTCCATGGCTCCAGACAATATTTTATTCTCCCTGAGTTTTCAGCTGGCAGAGTCAAGTTCCTAATTTTATCAATTGAAAGAACTGAAACCATTCATTAATAAAAGGTCCTAATCTACCTGTTCTGTGACTCAAGAACAACACTTGCCTTTCAGCCCACAGCTGACAACCTCTTTCAGAGGAAGAGGGAGAGAAAAAATATTTTTCTGTGTGATATAAATCTCTGCAAGTTAAGAACTCCAGGTAGAGCTCCCCCACTTTCTAGGGAGCAAATCCTTCAGAAGTAAGAATGTATCAGAAGTCTAATTGCTGCAATGTCTTGGAGAAATATAATCTTCTATTAAGCTCTAGTTTTTTTAAGAGCACCAAACTCATTTTACTTGTAAAATTCTATACACACTACTGATGATCTCTAATTATTATAGTGCAGTGATTAATAGAAGTAGCAATGCACACAGCAGTCTAAGCACACACAAACTCTTTCTGCTTTAGGGAAGCCTGAAATGTATGACAGTGGATTCTTTCCAAGTGTATTTACCATAAAGCTGTTTATCGTCTGTAGTAGAGCTTGATTCATAGTCATTCCATTCATGTCAATGAATGCAGCACAAGGCCTTTAATACTCCCTGGTTGGGAGCTAATGCCTTTAGCTTTCCATTAGGTAATTTGAAAGACCTATTCATTTTTTTCACAGTCAGCTAACTAATTCTTTAACACTTCATTTCAATACCACTAACACTTACTAAGGGATTGACTTCACTAAGTGAACAATCTTAGCTGTCTCAACATTTCATTGTTACCTGACATATATAGCTGTGTCTAAATCAATGAATCACACTGAGGTAGGTCTATCCCCTTGAGCATTTTTTTTCTTTTTTTACATCTAATCCCAGTGCTCCTCTTTATTGCTCAATGGGAAACTTCCAAGATCTATGGAGAGTATGATATACTTGCTTTTTTACTGCCATTTTTATACTGTTCTTATACCCAAATTAGACCATCAACTCTCAATTTCAAGAACAAGGATTGCATTTCAAAATGCTTTCTTTCTGATGTACTTCATGGCAAAGGTGGCAAGGAAAAGAGTAAGTTTCTCCCATTTCTTTAGCCTGCAAAGATAATCAGACATCATGTTGACTGGCGGAGCTTTGAAAAGGTGAATTGGGCTTCTTTTTTACCCCTCAACCTGTCAAAATTCATTCTGTTCCAGAAAATCTTTATCAAATAATCCAAGGATGAATATCAGGGATACATTAATCAATGTTTTCAAGATGAATCAGTGAGCACATGTTGAGTTTAGATTTCTGTTGGCAATAGCTTTGGCTATAAAAAATACCAAATCAAGAGGTAGTTATTTATTTATTCCAGACATGCTTTAGAAAGTGAAAAATGATAAAATTTTATCTCCTGGTGTGTTTATCCCACAAACAGCAGTATAAGGAAGTTCCTAGTAAAGGATAAAAACGCACATCAGAAACAAAACATTATGAAATTTAAGCTAACCTTTCAGTGCCTTCACTAAATACTATAAAAGAGCCCTACCAATATCCAGAACAAAAGGTTGCCAGCCTACAGCCCATCAGTAGTGCACAGGAAGGATACACCCTTATTTTTGGCTTAACTAGGTTTGTATTACACTGTTTAAAACATACAAACAAACAAAACCCACAACCTCCAGAAAAACTCACAAAACCAACACAAAAGAAAAGCCACCAACAGTCTCCTGGAAGGAAAACAATCAGATGAGAAAGAACTGTCTCTGGAAGCTTTTAGTATTACCTTTAGTCATCTAAAATATCAAGTGAGCTTTGTCTTTCCTGAGGAATGTTAGTTGAGGAAGAAAAGCTGGTGTTTGCCTGTAGGATGCCTGTCGCTGTGGTCTCTCCAGGGCAGGCCTAAAACTCCTTTGAGAGTTTCATTTCTATTGAAAAGCAGAAGGGGACCAAATCTCAAATAATCATTTGTTTTCATATGCTGAGGCTGAACAGTCACCTTTCTATTCAATTCTGAGTGTATTCCCTTGCCAGCAGAAAGCAGGTGTCAACTTTAATCCTACAATTTCCACTTCTTTAATGAATCTTACAGCAGATATAGTATACTTTGATGTTTTACTGCCATAAGAAATTATGCCTTTATACAATTCAAAGCTGGCTTCTCCACATTTAGAGCTACAACATACTATTACAATAACTAAATAATTCTCAAACTTTGGTACTTTAACTTAAACCCCATCTAGGGCATCAAAAGGTATCCCTGCTTTCAAAGATAACCGAAACCGTACTTGAACAGGAGTAATAAAAAAAAAATAATTAAATAAATGCCAGTAAATTGCACAAACTCCTTTTGGGTACAGAATAAACTACTACTGTACTGAACACTGGGTATATGGGTACATTATCTTGGAATCTCATCATTATGATAGTGTTTCACAGTGAAAAGGCAATGAAGTCTCATATAAATCTGAACAAATCCACTTTCTTCATGACTATAAAGTCTTTTGTTACTTTTACTGTCAGAAAAGAGAATCACTTCATAGGAAATGGCAGAACCAGCTACATATGTTCAGCACTGCAATGCAAAAATCACATTATAAGATTACTATTGAGTTCTTTTAACTCAGACAAAGCCCTCTTGTTAGCAAATGATACTTCGTATTTGGCTATGATTTGTAAAACTGGATAATATTTTCCATTTGTAACATAAATTTCATCACTGGATATGAAAGTCAGCTAGAGTTTATTGGCTGCTTATGTACAATATGATTCTTCAGAGAGTGTCTGGCTTTTTGGTAACAGAGATGGAAACACTGAATTAACTGATATTCCCCAAATATTCTCAATGCCTCTGGATGAATAGGGTAGGAAAGCCAGGCACCTTTGTTACCATTTTTAAGGTGAGAAGGACAGGTAGGAAAAGAACAAAGAAAGCTAAAAAGTCATGCCTTAGTCTAAATACTAATGTAAGCCAATTTTCAGTGAGTGTTGAGTTGTCTCTTCACAGACCTTATACCTTTTCACAGTACATTTTAAGAAATTTAAAAAATACCATCATAGAATCATAGTTAGGGTTGGAAAGGATCTCAAGATCATCTAGTTCCAACCCTCCTGCCATGGGCAGGGACACCTCACACTAAACCATGCCACTCAAAGCTCTGCTCAATTTGGCCTTGAACACCACCAGGGATGGAGCATTCACAACTTCCCTAGGCAACCCATTCCAGTGCCTCACCACCCTAACAGGAAAGAACTTCTTCCTCATATCCAATCTAAACTTCCCCTGTTTAAGTTTGAACCCATTACTCCTTGTCCTATCACTACAGTCCCTAATGAAGGGTTTCTCCCCAGCATCCTTGTAAGGCTTCCTTCAGATACTGGAAGGCTGCTACGAGGTCTCACTGTGATAGTCTTGGGAAGCTAATCCCCTTTCACCAAAATACACGGATTCAGAGGATCAATACAAGTAACTTAGTTTATTTTACAGAACTCTTATAAGAATAAGAGGGGTTTAGAAGAGAATGTGCAACATAAAAAAATCCAGCCTCCAATCTCAAATAACTCAGTTCCAGTAATTTTGAAGACTTTCATAAAACCCAAAAAAAAAAAGCTGAATCTCTATTAAGGACTGCTGAAGGGAGAATGGTATCCTGTAACACTGACATCTGGACTACTGCTAGTGCATGTAATGTATATCTGTCACTGACAGCTTATCAGGTTATATATCATTCTGAATCATTAGTCATGTCTTTTTCACCAAGCACAGGAATCTGCAAAACCAACATAGTCATAGAAGAAGTACCTTTGGAGGACAAACTCACTTATATTCAACAATATTAGAAGATAATCATGAGGCAGTAATATAATGCAGACCATAAATGTCAATACAAATAGTTAAATGCCTGTCAACAAGCTGGGTATAGGCACAACTGACCAAGACAATCAACTTAATAAGGCAAATAGTAGTTTTGTAAATATGTCCAGCATTGGATACACATTTAATGTCCACATGCTAAAGAACCAATTGGAAAAAAGCCAAATCCTACACCATTTCATAAGGGAGGGGGCAAAAAAAATCTGTTCCTATTTCCACCGCCTTGTAAAAGAACGTCTGAAAAACATCCAAAAAGAATGCAGTGTGACCCAACACAAACTTGTTCAAGATGTAGCTAGCAGATAAAACTTTACACATGACACAGACTGGTTAAACAGAGGCAGGCTCTACATGCTCTGTCATTCGATCATGATATAGATTGATCATTTCTGTTACTGGACTAGACTGTAATGAAAAGCCTTGTGAATGTGCTAAGCCCATTTTAACAGCTCACTAGAGACCCAAGTGTGGAAGGAACATGCCTAAGCCAAGTTCTATATGCAATCAGTACACCACTATGAATAATGAAGTGTTTTAAACAAAAAAAGAGAAAATATTACAATGAGCACTTTTTTCTGTCACTGAGATTTTGTGGAAGAATTCTACTGACAACTGATTGGGTGTTTTAGGACTGGGGGATATGCTTAACCATTTGGTAGAATTCTTAACCATAAACTGCTTTTCTGAATTGTAACTCTGTGAAGAGGCATGAATTTATGGGCTTTTAGGACCAAAAGAAAAATAAAAAGAAAAGTGCCCAATAAAAGACTGCTGTTGAGAACCACTATTTGTAAACACTTAACTAGCACTGCTATTAGTTCTTTCTAAAACATACCAGTGAAATCGTTGTGGAGAAATATACAGTACAGTCTTCCCATGTACACTGGGAGCATGACAGATTTTAATATAGTTTAGAATAATGTCGGAAGTGACAACCTAAAAATGCTAACTTATTTATTTTCATAAGAAACTGCAGTCCTAAATGCATTCATTTAATTATTAACCTTTCCTGTGAGCATCTGAATACTCAAATAAGAATTTCAGAAGTTACATACAACTGTACAATCAACTTAGAGCTCATTTCTGCCTAAAATGTCACTTCTAAAGCATATGCTTTAAAAAAGAGCGAAAGGGGTTATCAGAAGAACAACTACCTCCCTGGCTCTGTTCTCTCAGTGTCATTATCAGCCCATACCCATGACAAAATTAATTCCTCAGTTCTGCCAGGAATAGCAGTATATTTCAAGGATGACAAAAAATAAGAAATGGTAGGGACCACTGGAAATTCTGGAAAATCAAAAACTGTTTCTGGGTGAATAGTGTTTAAATTAAGTGTTGAGAATATGTTATTACTTTATTAAAAAAAATTAAATGTTGAAAAGGTTTGGGTTTTTTCATAAAATATCTCTGATTAAAATACTGTGCAAGCTTTTTTAATAAATGTCAAATGAGTTATTTTATGAAAATAAACAGTATTTTATTAATATGATTTTTGTGATTATTTTTATGATTTTTTTTTAATATTTTCATGTAGCCAAAACTATTTTTCTTATTGGAAATGCTAAAGTAGAAAAAAATCTGACCCACTGTGTTCTGAGTATAGCATGGAAGCAGTTTCACAGCAGAAACATGTGCTCATGGATGAAGTAGATTAACAACCCATAATGGTTCTGGAAAAATCAAAAGATTGTAAATGTATAAATCTCATGATATAATCTCACACCTGGGTTGGAGCAATCCCAGGCACAGCTACAGGTTGGGCAAAGAGGAGATTCAGAGCAGCCCTGCAGAGAAGGACTTGGGGATGGTGGTCGATGAGAAAATGAACATGAGCCGTCTTCAGTGTGCTCTCGCAGCCCAGAAAGCCAACTGTATCCTGGGCTGCATCAAAAGGAGCGTGACCAGCAGGTCAAAGGAGGTGATCCTGCCCCTCTGCTCTTGTGAGACCTCACCTGAAGCATTGTGTGCAGTTCTGGTGTCCTCAACATTAAAAGGACATGGAAATGTTGGAACAAGTGCAGAGGAGGGCCACGAGGATGATCAGGGGACTGAAGCATCTCCCATACGAAGACAGGCTGAGAGAGTTGGGGCTGTCCAGCCTGGAGAAGAGAAGGCTGCATGGAGACCTCATAGCAGCCTTCTAGTATCTGAAGGGGACCTATAAGGATGCTGGGGAGGGACTCTTCATTAGGAACTGTAGTGATAGGACAAAGGGTAATGGGTTCAAACTTAAACAGGGGAAGTTTAGGTTGGATATAAAGAAGTTCTTTACTGTGAGGCTGATGAAAGCACTGGAATGTGTTGCCCAAGGAGGTTGTGAATGCTCCATCCCTGGTGGTTTCAAGGCCAGGTTGGATAGAGCCTTGGGTGACATGGTTTAGTGTGAGGAGTCCCTGCCCATGGCTGGGGATTGGAACTAGATGATCTTAAGATTCTTCCCAACCCTAACTATTCTATGATTCTATACTTGTGATACATGTACAAATCAAGCTGCCTGTCTCATTTTCCACAGAACATATCAGACTCATTGTACCATATTTTTGTAACACAATGTGTTGGAATTGATGGCTTTAAAGGACTGACCCATTTGAATTAATGATCCTTATCACACTGTTACACATTTGAACTGCAGCAGCATGCTTCATTTGCTGACAGTATTCAGAAATGAGATTGTGATTTAATTTTGCCTAGAACATGAATTACAGCAACAGAAATGTTAAAAGAAAAAAACAGCATATGGCTAATTGACTGGCTGAATAAACAACTGCCCTTTCCTTTCAAGAGGCTTCTACCGAATAGTCACTTGATGCCTACTAGCAGCAAACATTCATGGAGTCTCTGCTCATGGCATCAAAAAGAATGCAGGAAACAAATGTTAACACTTGCCTCAGTCCATCAGAAGTGCCATTCTCTTAAATTTATCCCATAATATCATGTGGATTAAAAGACAATTCAATACATTTTCATATACATCCAACGAATAAAGTGTAAACCAGAAACAGAGACAGAGGATTTGGGCCAGACCCCTTTGATGAGGAATGTCTTATAAATGACCAGTTAGAGCAAAGAAAACAGTTTAAGTGTGGGTTCCCCTAGCCAGCAGGAGTCATTCATTAGTGGCCTTCAAGAGATAAGAAAAGTACTGCCTTGCTTGGGGAAAGCAACTAAAATTACATACTCACTCTGCACTCCTCATACATTTGCCACCATGAGATGCATTTCTATTAGTGATAACAAACCACTTACCTTACTTGACTATTTCAAACACCGGTGTATTTTAAGGAATATTATAGCAGTGTGTAACGCTTCTGCTAGAGAAAAACTATATCACAACTGCAGTGGCTTTAGACACTATACATTAAATTGTACAATATTTGTCTTCTCCCATCCCCAAAGAGAAAGTCTCAGAACTGCCACACAAATATTCTTTATCACTGCAGTGTAATAAGGTGCCCATAATACAGTGATTAACTTGCTGTACAGTTAACATGCAGCAGAAAATTTTGTATTTTCCAGTGGGAGTTGGTTATCAGTACTTTAATTATGCCTTTTCATTGTTAACTTTTGAATAATTCCTAATGCTAATTCCAATATTCACACTTTTCTGAAAAATGAAATCAACACACACAAAATTTAACACATTGCAGCTTATGCAAGACACTTTCTCTAAAATTTTGAGTAAAGTCAAGTAAAAGTGTATTTGAGTGACAAGGTTTAAAATTAGAATCAAAGCATTTGACTTTTCACATTTCCAAAAGGATTTTACCTATGAACACCAAACAGGATTTTTAGCCTTGCAGGATAGATAACAAACATTTGTTGAGGAAGTTTATCTTGTAAATTCTTACCTATAAAGCAAGTTTGTTATGATTGTGGGAACTTTATATTTACAAGGAAAAAATATAGTTCACTTTCAAAAAATCCTTTCAATTCAAAAATAAATAATGTGCACACAAAGTGTCTGTATGGTCTAGAGATGCTCTATGCCTTTAGTATTTGTGTGACATTTCCTGTGTATTTGCTTACTTGAAAGTATATTTGAATGTTCGAGGTTCTACAGTGTTCTCTTAAAATGCCACTAGTATGAAAAGTGACTTCAAAAAATTGGATTGTTTCATGTTTCTTGTTTCTTAGTGGTTTTGGTACCACATATGTCCAGTTCAAAGTTAAAAAGATTACTTGCTTGATGATTGTTAGATCTGTGAATTGGTCCTAGTTCCAAAAATGCCAAGATGTTCCCATTGCTAAAATTTCTATAGGATTTTGATAATCTATATTTTTTTTTGCAATTATACTAATTAGAATGACACTGCCACTCAGAAAATGTGCAATCTATTGTGCAATGCTTTTTCTTGACAATGTAACATAAAGAACAATATCTACTTTATACCTTAAAAATCTGTTTAAAAAATAGATGCTGTCAGTAATCTTCAGCAAGCCAATGCAATTATTTGCACTGCAATCTGCAGAGTGAAAAACACCAGACTTTGAGGTAACTGATGCAGCTACTAATTTTAGGTATTTTTTGGGACAGCTTTTAAGCAAATGCACCATGAGATTAAGACAAAGTTTCTTTTGCTATTGATTTATGGATTAAACAGAGGGGTCTTGAAGACATAAGCCAAAGAACAGTTAAAGGGGCTTCCAACGCATCCCCCTAAGGAGATGTCTACTTCACCTTTGTTTCCAGGCTGCCACATGGTTTTCCAACCACATCTGATTTCTCAGGGCTAAAGTAGAAAATACCTAATTACAAAACTTTTTTTACTGTAACCCTCTTGGACAGAAATTAGTCAAATTCTGCTCATACAAAGGAAAAAAAGTTTTTACTTTTTTTCAGCATGCAACTTTGATAATTGAGAACAGCAAGAAAATAAATCAAGACTGCATGTTGGGACAGCAGATCACTAGGGCAGCATGTTACCTTGACTGGCATAGGAACAAGAAAAACAGTGCAACTGAATTTACACTGTAAATGACTCTAGATCTGTCCTTGATAGCTCCACTTTATCTAACATTAATGAGCTGCTTACTATTTGAACAAAGCTAAAGTACTCAATTTACATATATAGTAAACATCTCTACCTTTGGCAAACAGATTTGGCTCAGTCTGTCCTAGACTGCCCTAGACTACTTAGTAGACATAGACTCTCCATTTTCTATTCAAAAGAAGGTTATCCTCTAGAGTCTATCTTTTTGGAACAAAAACCTGTGTTCTTTTAAGAACTTAAGTATCTCAATCTCTTTGGTTGTCTCAGTGTAATTTACAATTTTTATTACTTGGGCTCTTACAAAAGAAAAAGCAACCCAATCAATTTCTGCAAAAAACTCAATAACGTTTTTTAGCGAAGTTCTGTGTCTAGAATCATTAAACACACATTCAAACACAAATACTGCTTAAAGACAAATCTTCCTCTCCCAACACCTATAGGGTCCTGCTAACTCTGCTGAAATCTCTGTGGCAAAGTTGAAAGTAATTCTTTGACTCTTCCTTTTAAACAGTAAACCCAAACCCCTGTTGCCTGCTTTTCAAATTTTGGTGTCTAGAGGCAACTAGACTTCTCAGGTACATTACTTATGGCTGACTGGATGATTTTTAACTTTTTCAGCATAATTATGCAGGAATTTAAACTCCTTATCCTTATGCCAGACAACCATGATATACAAGGACACCCAGAATTTTATAGAAGCAAGAAGTCAGTTACAATGCAGTTATTAGCCTTCCCAACAAAATATAAAGAAATACTGTGATAAGCCAAGGTTGTTTATCAGTAACTTAAAGATAAAAGTGCCTATGGAACAGTTGAATCAAAAGAAAAGAAAATCCTACAAGCCAAAAAAAATCAGAGTTAAGCTTAAACAGTGTCTGCATTCCTATCACCTAAGCATTGTTTATCATTGTCACATACTTGATATTAAAATGCTAAAGACAAATCTCAGAATGCAAAGCATTTTCCAGAAGATAAATCCAAAAGGAGTGAGAAGAATTAAATCAACAAGTTAGTTACACTCATTACTGCTGGTGCTATTATGGCAGTTGCAGGCTGCCCAGCAGTCTTCAGGAGTGTAAGAGTGGATGAAAATAACATGTAGTTACTCACTAAAAGAGTATTTCCTGTAGGGTTGCTTTTATCCTATCCATTAAAACTCATACCAACTGAACTCAGATTATGGTAAACTAGGGTTACATTAAATCCTTTCTTACTTTATGAACACTGGTTCAGATTCTCAGTTAGTGTACACAGTAATACTGCTACTGACTTCAGTGGTGCAAACTAGCTCACTTTAGCTTAGGCTGGCTAAATATGTATTAAAACTCTGTTGATTTTAATACATTATTACTCAAGAGGTTTTGCCATATTCCCTTTTCATTTGTTAATTGAGATAATTTTTATTATCTGTTTCTCTCTCTAGCTAATGACTCAGCACCCCTTTCATTCTCTTCCCATTAACGTTTTATTGTTGTGAATATTGACAGAGAACATGTTCATAATTGCACAATAAATATCATACCATAAAGAAAAAAACCAATACGAATAACTTCTGGGGAAGTGAAAGACTATGACTCCTTTATGGGGTCTTATTTAAAATGGATCACAGCATCCTATTGTACCCTGTTACAATATCAAAGGCATTACACTTAAATTAAAGAAGCAGAAATAAGGAAAACCATCCAGATGAGTGAAAATACTTGCTCAGTGGAATAGCTTTATTCTAATCCTGAAAGTATACATATATGAAAATGTTCATTATCAAGTAAAATCCTAGATGCTGTGACAAGGCCTCTTCAAGTAATCCATAAGTGAAATGATTTCTGGTAGTCCCCTGGGTCAAAAGAGGCCCCTTGGCCAATTTATGTCATAGGAGTATGATCCAGAAAGAAAAGAAGACTTTGAGGATTTGAGGATTCACACTGCTTTAGTAGCTGTACACCTTAGCTGTGTTTTCCATGTCATCAGCTCTGAGAAATTAAGATTCATTACTCTCTGTTCCTTTATTAAGTGTGCTATCAAAGGCTTATGATCCCTGCATGACTTCAAGATTTCACTTCAACATCAACTTGGTTCAAGATCGATTCCACTTTTTGTCAATATTATTCAAAGACTCTGAATGTGCATCTCATCTTTTATTTAAGGCATCTATGTACTTAGTCATACCGAGGTAAGTGCAGGTCTGATAAAATCAGACACAGCTCTACTAATAACTTTAGCCAACTGAATCTACTGAAACTGAACTCGATCAACTGGCATTCAAATCAAAATCCACCTATATGGGTAAAATCCATGTTTATTCTATTGCTATCTCCAAATAATATGTCATCAACTATATTTTAATTAGAAAGATCTCTTTATGCTATGTGTAACTGGAAGACGTCATCCTAAAACACTTAAGAATTAAGGTTAACAATGTTTAACAATCATCAAATCCAATTAATTTTTGTCTTTTCTATTTACAAGCTGATCCCAAATAAACAAAAAATATCTACTGACCCGTATTATTCCGCAGTTACAAATCCTTATTTTGGCTATATGCATATAACACTCGTTTAATATACAAAATAAGAATCAGTCAAGAGGATTTTGCCTAAATATACCACTCACACTAGACTTTAGATTACTGATTAGAGAGCCTCAGAGTAAAATTTTCAGCATATGCTCACATTCCCAACTGTAACATCATTCCCAGCATTCAGTTCACACTGGCCAATTCCTCTGCTTTTCCTGTTAGAGATCACTCTCACTGTTACACTGCCTTTCAGCAGAGGACAAATTATGTCCCAAAACACAGCTAGCAAGTATGTCAAAAGAACAATAAAAAAGTAAAACAAAATCAGTTTAAAAATTCAAGTAACACTGTCTTGCAGCATTTGCTCAGTTCTTGCAACCAGATCTCAGGATCACACCCGAGAACAATGTGCTCTGAAACTGCATCAAACAGAGGGATTTAATAATGCAGATGCTTAGATAGAAACAAGCCCCTAGAATCTTCCAGGCTGGTTGTTGTTAATTTAAGAAGTTTTGTTCTCCATCAGCCTCTTCCTCCTCTATTCCATCGCGATGATGGGATAACACAAGATGTGAGGCTTGAGAGCTTAACATCTTTCACAGCCAGCTCTCCCCTGCTCACTCCCACACTAGCCTCTTCATTTCATCGCCATCCACAGATGAAGCACATATAAGACTGTATACATAGTCTTGGCATCCATCCTGGACCCTGGATCTCTCCGTTTGTGCTGAGAAATAAGCCGTCAACATAAGGAAATCACCGATGTCATTTCAAAGGTTAAAACAGCACTGCAAGTATTCCCTCTTACTGTCTCTCATCTCTCTAGAGAAGACACCACTAGTTCTTTGAAACAGTAAATAAACCTTAAACCTTTATGTGTTCAAAGGAAGAGCTGGCTTGTCTCAGAGAGCATTCCTTTTGACACAGGCTCCAAAAGCCTGCTCCCTGGCAAGTTCATCCTGTTCCTCAGGCAAGACCTTGGTATTCCCTGCTGTGAAAGAGCAAGCCCTTCTTCCCCTTCTCCCCCTTCTCCCTCAGTGGAAAGTACGTCTCCTTTCTAGCCAGGCTAACCTCTGACTTTGTCTAGAGCATAACAATATTCTCTCCTTTGAAAGCTTCCTGGAGGACTTCTTCCCTTAAAGTGCAGAATTGCCCTAATTGGACCTCCAAGAATGACTGCCATCTCTTTCTCATTGCTTTACAAACCCACTATCCTCCCCACATCTCACATCTCTGATTTTAGACTTTGTTAGGTTTTAGATTAAAATAAATTAAATGCAACTGCATGAGGTTAAAGGCACTTTTGGGTTTAAACCACTGTTACTGCAGTAGCTCTCTCCCTACTGTGGCACTATCATGCATCCATCACATTGTCACTTCTCCTTTCAGTGTACAATTGACAGAGAACAAGATGGAAACAGTCCATCAATCTACTATCACAGCTGTAATAAAAGTCTACAGAAAACCTGTAAAACTGCTTACACTCTCAGTTATAGCATCAGAGTGTTGCTGGAGTAAAATATTCTACAGAGCTGCAAAGAAGTAGCATGTCATATGAAAAAACTGCCGTTCGAGTCATTTTGCAAGTACTAACTGCTTTCAGATACCATCACATCACTCCAGGAATGAATGAGGATCACACCAACAAACAAACACTCTGCAGATCCTGCACTAAAAGCATAGATAATTGTGCTATGCTTTCATCTGTTAGGCTACATCTAGTGTACACATTAATATGCTAAGGGACATAGTCACCCAGGTCACAAAGTCACTTGTCTTAAGTAACCAACTAGTTCACAGTGAATAAACATATAACTCTTCTCAATGAGCAAAAAAATTATGTGGGTTTTTTGCATAAACTCTATATTTTCCCCACTTGGTAAATTACAGACAAGACACCTGAGCATGAATTTCTTGTACAAAAAACCTGAAAGCCACAGTAAAGAGCATAAAGAACATGTAACATGTAAATACTTACTGATACTTCACAACATACAAATTAATCCCATGGAATGCATGAGAGGGGTGTACAAGAAACGTGAGGCACAAGCCCTGCTATCTAGTACCATTCCATTCCTGAGAATAAATATGCTAATACAAAAGTAAATGCAAGAAATATGTAAGTGAAGAGATAAAATCACCAACACAGTACATATTTAGAAGTATTAGAAATTAAATACACAATAAAAAGATGTCTTAGGACACTGAATCTTAGGAAAAATACATGGAATAAAATTTTACTTGAGAACACAGTAACTGTCTAGAAATATATATGCAATTTGTACTGATTTTTTAAAACATTAAACTTGAGAGGAATTATATTTAAATTAAAGGAACTGCTTTTCTTTTAAAGAGGATCAGGAAATACTCCCATCGTTCTATTCACTCAAATGAAGAAAGTAGTCACTATATTAAATTGCTCCTTTGCCAGAGTGAAAACCATATCTTTACAGACATTTTAACAGATCACTTTTACTAATAAAATAGAGACTAACTCTTTAAATTGTTTATTTACTTGTTTTTTAAGTGACTGGCCCTCTTTTCATGACATAGTCTAGGACAAAAAGGGGGTTACAAAGCAGCAAAATTCCATAGTTTTGTCCAGCTTTCTTCATAGCTTCTTTGTCAAAGATTCACTGGAGGAATGGTTTTGTATATCAAATTATAATCAGATGTTTGCAGGGTGACACAGAATATGAGCAATGGCAGATATGTCTCAGTCTTTGTGTCACAAGATAATGATTTGAGTTAACAGAAATTGTTTTGGTGAGGTCACGGATCTTTCTATCATCAAATAAGTAATCTGGGTAATACGGAGCAGCAGGAAAAGCAAGTGAGAGATTATAATGAAAAATAAGATTTCTACTTTTTTTGATTCATTGAGACTAAGCCTTTAACTGTTCTAAGAAATGAGATTCTTCTTCTCAGTTTTAAATAGCAGTTTCACTTCATCATTTATGTGGACATAGAAAAACGTGCTATAAAGCCAAAAACAGAGAACTGCTAAAATCTGGGACTTAGAATAATTCTTACCATATTGGTAATTGCTCTCTTTCTGATAAATACAAAAGCTTTTCCTGAACAGGAAAACCAAGAATGACAAGAGGGAAGGTGAGGAGTCTTTTATCATCTCAGCAAACACAGTGGTTAGCACGTTAAAAGACTCAAGAAGCAAAGAAACCGTTTGCAACACAAACAAAGCTCACATTTGTGTTATGGAGCCCACTCCTACACGTAATCCTCCCCTGCCAGAGCAACACTGGAGACTACATCCACAGTCATGCCCTGGTTCTTTGCACTGTTAATCACTTTTTTGGCACTTTTTTCCCCCAGGATCAAGAGCCCTTAAGTGCTGCAAAATCAGCTTTATGTCACACCTCCAGCTCCCTGAAAAGGCATGAACTTACTGGAGCAATGGGGACTTAAGGGGATTTCAATTGGTTCATCTACAATTAGGTTAAACCATGTGAATACATGGCTGTGCAGGACCCTATTTTAAATAAGGACTGAATTCACCTCCCCTGCCAACAAAAATGTAGTGGCTGCAGCATAAATTTATTCAATGTTTCCATAACCAGGAGAGTAGCAAGGTTGGAATACTGTTTTGTTAATAAAAGCATTCAGATGATGAAAACAGTTCACTAGGTTAGTTAGATGATGCAAGATTTCTCTGATATTGCTGCTTAATGAGACCATGAAAACAGGGGCTTCACACGTCCAGGAAGAATTTTCATGTGTGGGCTTGCAGAGCCTCTACCTGTCTAAATACCCTCCAGGTGTCCAGGTTTGCGACCTGGCACTCTAGTTTTGTGCTCTTTGAAGTCCTCTTGTCTCTAGTCACTGTGACTGGCCCCAGTCTCTCCAGTACAAGAGATCCTTATTTATACTAAGCTCAAAGGGAAACATTACTGATCTCCAAGATGTTGCATGATCTTAAGGAAACTCTTTCTGAGAAAAACAGTACCAAAAAATGACTGCTTTTGCATACCTCTCAGAGCTGAACCACATCCAGGCACATGCGTGCCTTTCAAAGGTTATTAATTCCAGTATAGCTTCTCTTAAAGAGCAAAGAAAGATCCACTCAAATCAAAATTATTCATCCATGCCATAGTCCTTCCTATTTTCCCCACTTACCTTGAAAAGATCTCTGGCCTTGATTGAGTGTCCTATAAGGAATCTGAATATTATTTCTGTAGCTTGTAACTTCCCTAATCATCAAATTTACCCTGTTTGTCTTCCCAGACTGGCTTCTACTAGCCTTTTACTGGGCCTCCCTGTTACAAAACCACACTTCACTCTTTTCTGTCCATAGCCTTCTCATCTTTATGAATTCGTCCTCCTTTTCTCATTTCCCCATTACCTGTGGGTTTAAGCCCAACATTAATGTACTATCCACCTGTGAAGAGACTTGCTTTTCTCCAGACCCTCTATCAATGAATCATATCATAGAATCATAGAATCACAGAATTATAAAATGGTTAGGGTTAGAAACAACCTTAAGATCATATAGTTCCAACCAGAAAAGAAGTTTTCTCCTACATATATCAAGGATACAGCTCTATTTGTTATGCTAGGTAGTATTCAGCAACCCTTTAGATTGACCAGGTTAGGGCTAAGTACACAGAAACTATTCCACCTTCTTAGCAGAAGGTGCCTGAAATGCTGTTCAATAAAAGACAGTTCTAAAACACAAGAATGCAAACAGATGGATGAAAATAAATTGAAAGATGTAGCTTTGGATACAGACAAACCTTGTACATTCATAACTTTCAATTTCTACCAAGATAACAGGCAGAAGTTTGACATTTTGTAAACAGGATAAAGATCTAAAATGTTTGGCCTACCTTAATTCTGAGCAAGTGGCATTACTTTAAGCATTTAAACAAGTATTAGTCCTGAAAGTTAATTGTGCCTGTCCTTATGGGAAGTTATTTTTCATTAAGTCCAATATACAAGAAAATTCACAGCAATTAGTGGATATTGCAGATTTTGTGCACACATATTGCATTATTTGGTGATTTTAATTGTTAAGTCTCACCCAAACAGGATTTTTCAATTAGTCTTTTATCTATCTGATGCATTCTCAACACAGTGTTAGGCAGGACAGCTTTAGATAAAGAATGTTCAGATGTTTGCCTTAGATTAAGTAGGAGGGTGTTAATTGGCAAAATATACCCTGATTTTGATATTAAATATGAGTTTCATGTGGCATATTTTCAAGTTTAGAAAGAAGCAGCACCTAAGTTCTGCACTCTGTTTATTTTGCAGGTCTTGAAATGAATGATATATGTTCTTGCTAGTGTACAGATGGTCATTTATTTCCATGCCAAAGTAATAGTTTTTTCCCTAACTTTTAACATCTGCCCTAAATTTATCTGTTGTTGTGCTACACTTAGCTTTTTTAATTAGAGAAGAGAGTGAGTGTAATCTGAAGGTTCAGCTGGGATACATTTTTCAAACTGCCCCATAAAGTCTCAGTATTCTTGACTCTCGGAAAATCCAAACAGTCTAGTGTTACTTTGACAGCTCCTGTTTTATATGTTCCCCACTTTCTCTTTTCAACAGACAAGGTCTTCCTCCATGTCTCCTATATTGACAGTAAATGGGATGCCAACATCCTGTATGTCTGCTAAATTCAGTGCATGGGAATGTCATGTCTGCACACCTTTTTCCACATGTTTTCAAAGGTCTCTGTGACAGTCCTTAACTCAGGACCAACCACTAAATACAGCTATCAGTGATCTCTTCTGTCCATTGTGTTGGAAGATTTTAGCCCCTTAATATACTTGTTTGATTATAGAGTTATGGCTTTTTCTATTTCAGTTGGTTTTTGTTGGTTTGGGTTTTTTTTAAAAAAATATAGCTTATTAATTCTCCCCATGTTCCACTTTAGAGCATTAACTGGTACCTGCCTGATAACTTGTGTTGACTTACAGCCCCAGGCTGCTGTAAAAAGCATCCTGTGAGAACATGCTGTTTGGTTATTCATGGAGCTCTGTGCTCTGCAGATTACTCAGTCCCAATTTTTCAGATACAGTTTCATAAACTACATTAGAAAGCTCACTCTCTACTGCAGCAGATGATTTAATGCAAATTATCAAGATATTGTGCAACATTTATGAAAAATATTTAGGAAAGAAAAAAGTAACATCTTTCCATCCAGCTTATAAAATATTGCAACATCTACTCAGAAGTGTAATAGACTTCTTGAAAAGCCTTGACACCAACCAATTTCAATCATACATTCCTGCCCACATGTCACAAACCTAAATGAAGAGATTTTGATCTTTGCAAAGCCAGTCCACTCTGAATTTCATTAGAGGTACTGAAAATGTTTATTTGTATGTTTGCTGTTGCTGCTTATTATTGTACTTAGATTTATTTAAAGTGTTCATCCATAGCTCTGTTACATTATTCTGCTATTCATTTTCCTTAATCAGAACATTCAGTAAATGGTGTTGCTATAGCAATACTGCAACTTTTCATATGACCAAATTCTTATCTACTGCTTTCTGTGCAAAGAAATTTAAAAATAATGCTATCAACAGCTAAAGTGGTCCAGGCATTCACCTAGAAAAATAGTCACCTCTCACTTTGAGAGCTGGCTTGCACACTGGTATCAATTAAGGGTATATATAAGATACACTATTTACTATTCACTTTGATATATGATGAACTTTAATGGAGGGTTAATAACAGAGCATGAAAGGAGATTTTCCACCTTTGTGCATCACATAGGATGTTTTTCATCCTCAGGTTTTCAAGGTGGACTGGTATAGGCCGGTGTTAAAGGCTAGAAATAGGTCAGATAGTCTCCATTAAATATGCAGTGACCCAAATTTCTATGCAAGTAGCACAGTGAAACAGTCCCTGTAAGTCCAGACTAGCAAGTAATACAGAAGTACCACTCTTTGGACGTAGGCTCACAGGATAAAATTTGTTTCCCCATTTTCTTTGTGCTTGACCCACATAAAGCCTTCTCAGTAAAGATTTAGTATTTGAATTAAATTCACTGATCCACAGTTGTATGTCTCCAGTGTGAGTTACACTGACATAAAATGAAGTGACGAATTTGGCCCTGAGGGCTTTCGTAATGATGGGGCCTTCTGCAGGCCTTTTGGCTTGGGATGAGATTTTGCCCACAGTGAATACATAAAATAACTAGCAAACTCTTTTACTTTGAATATCAGTTACAAGACCAAGGAGTCTTCATTACTCTACCGGCTGGGGATTGAAACTTCCAAAATTAGAAAAGCTACTCAAGGAAAAAAAAAAAAAAATCTCTGCATGCTATAATTGAACTGGTTATGAAAAGAGCTGTGAAGAGACTATACAAGTGAGGCAGCAAATGTACCACTCAACAGAACAGCAACAGCAAGAGGAATAGACACTGCAAGCCATTTCTAGGCCAACGAGGCACAGAGGGGGATAGCAGGCCAAATAATGAGAACAAAAGAGAATTAAAAGTGCTTTATCAAAAGATTAATTTCAAATGTTTATAATAAAGTTACACAAATACTTCACTTCTATGTATTCATTCTTAAAGCAAATTATTCACACTTTAACTTGATATCAAATGCTCTTTTCTAAAGTTTGTGGATTTTTTTTTTTAATAAATTTATCTTAATGCAGAGATTCAGATTAGGTCATTTTACCTGTGTCCATTCCTTCTAGTTTTACTTCCCTTTGCCCCCATGTAACTCAGTGGTGCTGTGTGACTACTCAGGGAAGAGGGCAGTGAAGGAAGGGGAATGTCAAAACCCCTTTTTAGCCATATGGTGCCTCTTGAAAAAATGAAAGTAAAATTATTCCAAACAGATTAAAAAATACAGCTACGTACACATCAGAGGCAGATGATGACAGTCCCATCACACAGATTTCACGTCCTGTTAATAACTCAAATGACAGAGGCCTCCTTCCCAGCTGGTTTTACTGACAGAGCATTCTAGAACTTGTTACAACAGCTTGGGAAATGGTAGTATCATTAAAAGAAACAAAAAAATGTATTTGATGTCTCTGTGCTCCCTTAACCTTGTTATCATTAATAATTGTGTCAGAAATCAAAATGCCATCTCTTTTCTTGGATTAATTTCAGAGACATAACTAAAACTGGGTGGTGTGCATGTATTTCTGCCTAGCTACTTGCCTCAGCCTAGAGTAACTTTGTTGCAGAGCAGTAGTCTTTGCCATTCAACTCTCCTACTCCATCCCTGCTGAGTATTTTCTTCTGTGTAAGTTTGCTTTTTCCTTTGCATCATCTATTTGCTATTCTTTGTGATTGGCTTAAAGGCAAGAACACATTAATCAAGTCATTATTTTCTATATAAAACCCCCAAAATATGTTCTTTCGTAGCCTTTAATTCCATTACTAGTGAGTCTACATGCAACATCAACTGCACACGCTCTGCTTGGCAATGAAGACACTTGCATCAGGCTAAGTCACCAATTACAGGAGCATTTTTGGATGGACTCTACCTGCCAGACTATGTGAAGGAGTAAGTCTATGCCCATTTATGACAGTCCATGTATAATGATTTTTCCTCCTGCTTATCTGCATCCTAGAAGCTGTGATGAAAACTTCATTGGTTGTGTACAGGGTATATAGCAACACACACTGTAGCAAGCTAGGACTTCCATTCCATTTCTCTTTGGGATTTTAGTGTATTAAATCAAATTTCATTAGTACTGGATCCCCTGACACAGGGGATCCCCTGACACCACTTACTCGCTTCTCCTACATGCTCTAAGTATTTACAATACACAAGCAGCGCAGCATCTGAGCACCACACAACTGGCATATGGAATAAATCTTTTGTAAAATATGAAACCAGCAATCAGCACAGAAAAATAAATGCATTCTGAAGGATAACTGTAAAGCCCATCCCACAGAGAACACATTAATAGTTGTTAAATCTATCAGTGTGCATACAAATATCCCATTACGGTGGATCTACAGTCTTATTAAATAGCTATCCTTCCTCCTATCAGTTAAATCAATCCCTCTTTCCTTTTTCTGAAACAAAGTATTCCACATTCCCCACAGCTGGCACTCAGCCTAATTTTATGCAAATCTGGCAGACAAAATAACTTCATTTTCACTATATACTGCATGCAACAAAGGCTTTGGGCTATATCTGGAATGGCAACCCTCCCCACGCCCATTCATTCATAATCTGTTTTCCATAAATCTTGTTGCATAAATAATTTAAGTTCATTATAATTATAACTAATAATGAATCCAGCTCCAAACTGTGAATAAACTATGCTCTGGAGTTTTTCCAGTATCCAAATAATAAGAATTTTGTCTGAGAAATGGTTGAAGAACCAACCAGTTTGATCTGACACAACAGAAAATTAATATTGTTACAGAAAATTTCTAAAATCAATATAACAGACAACCTCTGCTGGATGAATATAAAATCCCTGAGTTAAATGACTGTGTCACTCAGAGACAGGGGATGGTTGGAAGCCCAGCATGTGTTTGCTGCAGTACTCTGCTGAAATGAAGCTTTTATTAAGCCACATATCTTACAGGAAGTTTCTATATAGCACTTATTTTTTCTTTGTCCTAACTGTGCTCCAGAAGAACATATGCTCAAATTTCAGAGGCTGAGAAAGACTACTAGGTAGGGGAATAGTGAAAGCACTACATGTCCCTTTACCAATATCAAATGAAGCTTTGTAGTTGGGAGGGGTTTTTTCAAAATTTAATGAAAATGTGCCGCTGAGAGAGTACTTGCAGAAGGCCTATCTGCCTATTTATGTTTAAAACAACTAACTTTGGGGATACCAAAGTTATCTTGCAATGAAAGATGATTTTGAGGGTTGCATTAGCAAGTAACAAGCATGAAGTTTGCAACTCAGGCTCAGAAGTTTTTCCTTTCCCTACATTCAGAACTAAATAATTACGGAACTTGCATATAGTTTATTCTGAAATACCACAGTTAATAAGAGAATCTAGATAGGATTAGTATTCATGGACATCAAACAAAAAACTGGCTGAGGATGGCATATTTCCCTTCTAACAGGAAAATTGTTGTGTGAAACTGTACATAGTTCAAACAACTTCAAAAATAATGTTTAATATTTAAAGAAAAGTACTAGTCAAGGGTTCCATAACTTCAGTAGATTTTATCATGTATTATTTACCTATTGGAGACTCTGAAACCTGCTCTATAACAAAAATGTAAAGATGGGTGCTGAAGTAGCCCTTCTACCTCTGAAAGAACACCTGAAGGAGGGGGCTTGAGTTTATGGTATCTTAATAGATAGAAAATCTGTGGATGATAATGTTAGCAAAAAAAAAAAATAAAAACAAAAAAAAATACAAACCATATTTGATGGTGTTATTATGTTATTTATTCCATTAGAATTAATATTTTTTTTCAGTCACATCTGACCAAGTTAGGTACTTCTGAACTGAAGCCTAAAGAACAGAGAGAAAAGGAAAAAATGTGCCTCCTCAACACTCAGGTACAGAACAGCTCTGTACGGTGGCTGCTTGCAGACTGAAACAGAAGCCCATCAATTACACTGCATCAGCTGGACAACTTGTGGTGATAAAAAAATCAAAATATGTGGAATTACAATTGATTTTAAACTTGCATTCATAACTATCCAATGAAACAGGACAGTATCTTAGAGGGAACAGAATACAAGAGAATTTCCAATCCCTGTGACCAGCACACACAAGCCCTCTGTGTGTGCAGCCCAAAATCAGTTCAGTTTAAACTTTTCTGCATGGTCTTACAAAGGTATGGTCTGCACTCATTTTCTATGAAGAATTCTCCAAGCTACATGTGCCAAAACACCCACCTGAAACAAAGAGTCTTATCTTTCTGCTCTTTCCCTGGCTGTTTTGCTCCCACAGCCCACAAGCCCTATCTGCCTGCCAGGTCCCTAAAGCAGCATCAGGCGATGCCTCAGACACATGGTGGGGAGAAGGCAGCCCCCCCAAGCCCAGGTAGTGCTGCCGTCACAGTCACTGGGCCAAAAGGCAGTGGCATACCCTGACATGCAGGCTGCATTTTTTCTGCTCGTGAAGCACTCCTGAGCAGCTGGTTTTAGCTACCATAGTAGCATGAGGGATACTGTAAACAGTAGATCTATCACAACACTAAAGTATGATAATCCCACTGACTTGAAACGTTATATTTCCTCTGAAGGGGAATCAATAACAGACATTTCATTTGCAACTAATCTTCAGCACAGCTTCAATATGGAATATGAAGCATTGAGAAAGGAATAGATTTGCTATTCTTAAAATTATTCAGAATATATCAAATACAGCCTGACTTTTAAGACTTGCTATTTGTTCACGGTCATCCTATAAGCAGAAAGATTTATTCAGCATCTGTTCATTGAGTAAACTGCTGGGATTAATTTTTCAAGTCATCAGTGTCTTTTGCACTAAGAGACATTTAAAGAGTGTGTGCAGTGAACATTTTATGAGTTGCATTTTATTTGGCCAGGAAGTTGGACAAGAGGAAGATGACCTTGCCTGACACAATTTCTTTTATGAGACCATCTTCTCAATGATCTATGGCCTTACCGAGCAGAATTATGGTTTCAATGCTGCCCTTGGAACATGGGTCAAGTAATGTTGTGAACATATATTTTTCCCTGTCAAACATCTAACAGATCACACAGTTTTCAGAGCTGCTACTGTTACTTCCAAATTTGATTTGCATGTTTTCAGCAAAGAGGTGCCTATGCCTGTACATGATAAGTAGCTGCACCTGCCTCCAATTTGCTTTACTACATCTAATTTCCTAAGTGAACAGTTCAAATACTGTAAGATGGCAACCAAAGACTAGCAAGATTCCAGTAGTGAAGGTAAGGACTGAATTATGCTCAGCCTTCAATCTATGTTTTCCTGGCCTTGTCTGATTTCTTGACTGAAAGTGGGAACTAAAGACTCAGCTCCACTAAAGAGAGTTGCCATCTGTGCTCTGGGAAGCTTCAGGGTAGAAAAAGGTTTCATCAAGATAAGATGCTTTATTCTGGTAACTTTGAGCTTTCTGACCATTGTCTCAAAACTGACAGAATTCATTCCAACTTAATAAACAGAGGGCAAGTACAGTTAGTATATATTTGCATGAATCCCAGAAAATGTCTGCTTTTTGGTTATAACCTTTATTTATTTATTTAAATGAGAACTAGTGGTTTTGTGGTTAAGAACAAACATAAGAGAAATAAAACTTTGATTTCTTTTATCCAGTTCATGTCTAATACTGGATTCAGTGACTACTGCCTGGTTGACATTACATGTTTGAATTCCACTTGGAAGCATTTTCAACCACCAGGAAGAACACACCTCACAGGATCAACACACTACAGTACAACCCATGCTGGTGCATTAAACTTGGTCTTCTGAGGGCAAAAATGTACTTATGTCCAAATCACACAAGCAATATGCAATTTGAGAAAATGCAAAGTATTTTTTTAACAAGAAAATTGTACTTAACATTTGATGTGAGAAGATTATTCCAGTGGAAATGGAAAGTTCAATAGAGCTTTCCATCATGAATATATAGAAATCATATTCCTCTCAAGATGTTTTCTTGTTAGAACTATGAATTGTTGTATAAATCATAGGCTTTCTTGTAAAAGAAATTTCATGCTGAAATAATCTAAAGAGAATGTATAGAGAACTAAAGCAAAAATACAACTAACTAGTAACATGCGCAGTCCATAAATAGAGGGCCAAATATAATTTCCTCTTATTTTATATTAAAGTATTATCTTCTTTTTTTAATTATAGTGTTAGCTTACACCACACTTTCCCAGTTTTCATAATTTATTTAAACCAGCCTGAGTACTTGATCTATTTATCAAATCCTGAATTCTGTCACTCCATCACAAAAAAGAGGAAGAATGATAACAATATATCTTTGTGCCACTGAAAATTGTTACATTTTGTTACATTAGTCAGGAAAAGATAAAATTTGGAGTAATGAAATTAGATAATTTATCTAGTGTGATTAGAAATAGTACCCAGTAAAAATGTGCCAGTTTTAATATACATGTCTTAAAAGTGCAGGAGTGCAAAGATGAGAGAGAATATTTAATACAAGTCTGACCCTGGTATATATAGTTTTGAGTAATTACTTAATTAATTTTAATTCGTATCATTTAGACTTAGCTGGGGCAATCCCAGGCACACGTACAGGTTTGGCAAAGTGATTCAGAGCAGCCTCGTGGAGAAAGACTTTGGGGCATTGGTCAATGAGAAACTTAACATGAACTGGCAGTGTGCACTCACAGCCCAGAAAGCCAACTGTATCCTGGGCTGCATCAAAAGGAGCGTGACCAGCAGGTCGAAGGAGGTGATCCTGCCCCTCTACTCTGCTCTTGTGAGACCTCACATGGAGTACTGTGCATAGTTCTGGTGTTAACATAACAAGGACATGGAGCTGTTGGAGCCAAGTCCAGAGGAGGGCCACAACGATGATAAGGGGGCAGGAGCACCTCCCTTAAGAAGACAGGCTGAGAAAGTTGCGGCTGTTCAGCCTAGAGAAGAGAAGGCTGCGTGGAGACCTCATAGCAGCCTTCCAGTATCTGAAGGGGGCCTACAAGGATGCTGGAGAGGGACTCTTCATTACAAGCTGTAGCAACAGGACAAGGGGTAATGGGTTAATACTTAAATAGGGGAAGTTCAGGTTAGATATAAGGAAATAAGGAAGAAGTTCTTTACTGTAAGGGTGGTGACGCACTGGAACAGATTGCCCAAAGAAGTGGTAAATGATCCATCCTTGGCGGTGTTCAAGGCCAGGTTGGACAGAGCCTTTGGTGACATGGTCTAGGGTAAGATGTCTCTTCCCATGGCAGGGTGGTTGTGACTAGATGATCTCAAGGTCTTTTCCAACCCTAACCATTGTATGATTCTATGAATAGTCACAAAGCAATAGCAGAAAAGTGATAGAGAACATTCTCTGCTGTCTGGAAGAGCGTATCTGCTTTTCATGATCATGCTACCATTTTCAAGACTATGCTAGACATTTGTTACCCTCAAGCTGGAATACAATATGCAATGTTTCTCCCTTAGAATATCTGCTTGTCTCATATAGTACCACCTCCAAACTTACAGCTGAAGTACTATTTTCAGAATATGGTCTCTAATGCAACCTCAGTGCTTATAAATGGACTCTCCTAGCAACTAATTCTTCAAAGACACATAATGCATGCTTGAACAGCACTATTTTCTAAGGAGCCTTATAAGTTGTTCAAGTTAAAAGAGCAGAAACAGAAAATCTACTTGTTAAATATAGTCAGAGTAGCAGAATAAGTTTATTACCCACTAAATTTATCATTTTGTTAGTAATACGACTCTTTAGTTAATTTCTAGTATAAGAACTGCACAATGGCATAAAATGTTGCTGAAAAATATTTTTGATTTGACAAACTTATTAGTTCCTTCGTCAGGTACCTACCATGACTGAAGGTCAGTACCTAAGACTTTCCTGCAAGTTTAAAGGACAGAATGCACTTTAGTATCAGAGCAACCTAAAATGGGACTGAGGAGCCCACTGAGCTAGTAGCATCTAGAAACTGGTCCTAACCTGAATATCTACAAAAAATAATTCCAACTGGTGACTGTTCATTCCCCCAGAAAATTATTTGCTAGTTTCAATATAATAACCATCACCACAGACTGGCACCACTACCTATCTTTTTAGCTTGGAAGAGAAAGCAAATCAGTTAAAAACAAATTTTGCAAACTCTAGCCAGCAAAGTGCCTTTTAATCTTTTAAGTGGGTGGGCTGGGGTATTACCAAGTCACTGACAGTAATTTTACTATCAATACTAAAACACACATCACACGTGATATACATGGACATTTTCATGACAAAGTAGTTGTTACTCAAGCAAACATTTGTCCCCATAAGATACAAACTTACCTCTTTTATATTCATAATAAAAAACAACACTTGATGTCTCAAAAAGTGGTATGAGGGAATCAGCAGTGAATACTTTATTTCAGGAACTGATCACTAAATGCTTTGTCCAGGCACTGCCAGTCAGAACAGAGCAAACCTGCCACAAGCTGTCTGGTAAACACAGGCTCCAGTTCACTTGGGCAATGCTACTCACGCTCCAACAGCAAAATAAAAGAGCAAGATGTTTTTCAGGCACTGGCCAAAACACTGGTTCAGGCTTTTGTTTCTAATTAAAACTTCATAGAAGTATATTGATATTGTTTTATTTGCAATTTCTTTCATCCCACTATTTTCTCAAATGTCAGTTGTTTGAAAGAGAAAAACTTTACACATTATCAGCTCTTTCAACAAATTAGAAAAACAAATATGAACATAGTATACTATATTCCTATATAATGAAAAATTGATTATAAGCAAAGAATTGCATACTGTGCTAGTGTAGTAAATTACTTCCTCTGTGGCTTTTACAACACTGCCTATGAACATAATTGAATGTCACTAGTTTATGTTTGCAAATACAATCCCAATGACATTGCACCTGGGAGCGTGTACGCACAGTCATCTGTTATGGAGAAGGATCTAAACATATGGCCTGTTGATTGGGGTCTGGCCCCAAAGCTATCACAAAATCCTCCAGCCAGTTTTCTGCCAGACTAACCCATCACAGTAATTCAGCTCTATCAAATAGAAGCTTCCCAACAACGACCAAGAAAGTGTATAGCATTTGAAACAGCCACTTCAGATCTAAACACTAAACGTTTGAGAAAGCAAAGGTCAGAGGCATACCTCTTACCAGGAGAAAACTATATTTGGTCCTATCCTGCATTTTTATTCATCTTACTAGACTGGCCTGTTAAGATACAGGTTTTATTTTCCCCTTCAATTTTCCAGTAACACCTTTCTAGAGCAAACCTTTAACAATGAGCTTACCTTTTGCATATACGGGTAGCATCTGTATGTTCAAAGTTAAGCTTATTCTTTAAACATAGTCGGACCTCATCTACATGGTTCCCATCAGCTGTTTGTAGGCAAATCAGTTTTGGACAAGGCTTCTGTTGCTCACAAATGCAATGCACATGCTATCACTTACACAGGCAAAACTTGTGTCTTTTCCACATTTCTGCGTGTGTTTTTCGGAATAGGGTAGTAATTAGAAAAAAAAAGGCAGAAATTAAACTCTAAATTTCAATTTGTGGAAATGAGCAAACATTCCTGGGAATTCAAACAGGATGAGATTTTTAAACTTTAAATAAATACTTTCAGAAAGAATATTTTCCACTGCTAAACATAGGAGTTTGATGTATTTCAAATGAGATACAGCTTTTGACAATCACTAAAGCTTACTGCAGGGTTCCAGACTTTAAAAATAAAGGTCTACATGTACATTTTTTTTTGGAAGAAACAGCAATCAGACTAAGAACTATGCACCTGTTGGTAATGCCAGAATCTATAAATTAGGGCAGTATCTGTTGGTGTCTGTTATTACATTTGAATATGAAACATCTACCCAAAGTAAATTGCAGCATTTGGGCTGCTTCCTTTGTCATGCGTTCAAGTAAAAGCAGGTTTAGCTTGATCCTGAAATGCTTTTAAATTGATAACTGTAAGTGAATGTGTGCAATGGCCATGCTCATGCAATTTTACTTTGTATAAAAGAAAATAGTCAAAACTTGCTACTGTAAGTGATAGCCTGCTGTTAGAACATATTGAAAAGAGAAAGACGTTCTTTCTAATGAACCCTTAAAGTGAAATGTTTGGGAGGACAAAAATATTCAAGTTACTAGCTGACCTTTAGAGTCATACAGGAGAGGATGTGCATAATGCATTATTCTGTCGGATATGCATTACTTATTATAAAATAATAGAGGTTTCAGTACTTTACATGTGACCATTAGAAAGATCAGAACATAACCCAGCCTTCATAATATAATTGAGTGCCGCGAAAATATCTCTAATGATTAATATACCAGACATTATGCAATGCTCCTACAAGGTAATTTTGTCCTGACACAGAATAATGATTGTTACAGTCCTTCTGCATCTTAAGACACATTAGGCCCCCAGGCTTCCATGGCCAGCCATAAAGCTGCATATGAGTGTAGAAATTCCTCATTAACATTAGAATATCTCTGACATCTGTTTACATTAAGCCAACAAAATTTTAAATACTTATCTACACATAACTGCACAATTTTCCCTTCAGTGTGCAAGAGGATGAGCTTCAAAGCTGAATACAAGCACCCTCATTCACATAGCACAACTCACAAACAGCCTTGCACAAGAGGAGAAACAGAAACAAGATTTACCCCACTCTTGCCCCGCTCTCCCCTTATTCCACCCGTGAGAAAGGACTGGTGGAAGAATCCGATGGTTTGTAACAACTGTAAGTCTACTTCAGCTTAGACAGGGGAAGCTTACTGGCAGAGAAGTACTATGCAGGACTACACTCCACCCTGTTAGTGCTATCCATTTGACCACCTTGGGTAGCAGGGGTGCTGGAGCACAGTCCCCATCTCCTGTCTTTTTTCCCCCATCCATGCACAACACTACTCTCAGCTGCCACTGATCTTACTCAGTTCACAGTAACAGGGAGGAATGAACAAAGAAAACAAGGAGGTAATGTAAAATAACTGCAGGTAAAGAGATACAAAAACATCTTTTCATGACAATTTGAGAAGCAACATTAAACATTTCATGACAATTTGAGAAGCAACATTTTTTGTCTACTCCCATACTTTGATATTAGCTAGCAGGCATGAACATCAGATAATAAGACGTAAAGACCAAAAGGACAACGTGCTTCATAAGACCACACAAATGTCATTAATAGCAGATGCATTTAATAAGTGCTTCTGCTTCTTTCTGTGAATCGAATAACCGCAAAATGACAGAAATCAGAAACGTAACAGCATGATAATATAAGAAAATATTTTCAAACCCAATATGCTCTAGTTTGGAAAATTTTTGCAAAATGTTCTAACTGGTGAATTTTTTTTAATTTAGTTTGAAAATCAGGGGAGTTGAATCAGTGAATAAATCATCAAAAAGAATGATAATTTTAAAAAACATAAAACCTCTGTGCACAGCCATCAGGGCTGTATGGTGCTCCCAATGATCAGTCCAAGTAATCAGAAGGCAGTAGCACTTCGCAGCAGATATTCTAGCAGCTGGATTAAACCTATAGAACTAGAAACATTGCCTCTTGGGTACACTTGGGGAATAGCATTTACAGCTTGTGAAAAAAGAAAAAAAAATATATATATATACCTAAAATCAGAAGAAAGAAAAAAATAAAACTGATTTTATTTCTCTTTTTCTGGGACAAGTTAAGAATATACTGAAATATTGCAATTTGGGGAAAAGAAGGTTAAGTATCTCAGAGACAGCTGACTTACTACAGTGTCACTGTCCATGTGAGCATTGTTCTACAACAGGAATTCCCTTCTCAGTTTCTTATAGAAGCAGACTCTCATCAGCATTTTAACCAGGCTAATGGAGATCCTTTATATTGAAATTGTAAAAGTGGCAATCGAAGAAAAATAAAAAGATACTGAATTAACTTCACTTATTTTCTTCCTAGCTGATGGGAAAACGTGCTTATACTTTAGCATAGGAAAGTCCATTTAGGGAACTTTCAGACACCATCTCTCTTGTTTTTCACTTGAAGATTGTATTCACTTTTCCCCTTTTCTTGGCTATACAATGTGAATGGAGTCTTTCAACTCCATCTTTTCATGGGACTAGATCAGCCAAAGAGGCAGCAACACAGTTATGCACAAAGGAAGACTTGCAATATGTGATTAAAAAAAGAATAAAAAGGTGAAGATAAATACAATGCGGAGACTTTTCTATTTACAGAAGCCACCTGTGGGGATGCAGAAATAGCTTGGGGACATTTTACATAGGTCTACTTTTATGTGCTTCTAACATAGACGCATTGGTTATATCACATTTGGCCTTTTCTTCATTACCGGCAAGTCACAGCGCCATGAATGCTCTTTTTGGGGTGGGTTTTTGGGTTTTTTGGGGGTTTCTTGAGATTTATAAATAGAACAATGATTAGAAACTTGCAAAATTGAGCATATTGGCAAATTAAATTTTAATTTAAAGGTGCATTTTAAAGTACTGTTGTCTTGCATAGCTAATACAGAATATGCTATTAGCATTTGCTTTTCAATTCTGCAGTTGTTACCACATAAACAGCAGCTATAGCATACTCCCTTATTTCACTAGCTTATTCATATCACTTTGCTGTAAAAAAGCTGCTGCATCTTTGCTTCTTAAGGTAAATATTTTATGGTATCACAGTCCAAAATTCAATTCCAGTATTGATTACCAGATGTGATTACATTTCAGTTCTGTATGCATAGAATAAAAACAGAGATCTCACAGCTGAAGTACCAGAAAGCTGAAAACCATGAAGTCATGTCCTGTCATGATGACAGGGCTGCACCTACTAGAATGCTTGTAATGGGCATAAGTTTTCTAAGAATTCCACTGTGCAACATTTACCAATTAATCCCTTTGGATGCATTTGTTGCCTTTAGTTTGCACATTGCCAAAACCAGATCACAGTGGAAATGTTTGGCAACAGTAAGATGATATGTTTACATTTGCATTTATGTCTTAAGTAAGAGAATTTTTCAAATAAATCACATTAGCAAATCTCAGACTGCAGTTATCTTCTGTACCAGTGCTAAAACCAGCGTAGTCACTTCACAGAAGAAGGCTTAACCATGGTTTTCTTTTCAGTCATAACAACTGACAGGGCTGACTTACACTGTTCATGTGTACTTTCTGAGACAGCAATGCTAAAGAGTATATGGAGAGAGTTAAAAGGAAACATGAGACTATGTCACACGTACAAGATGAGATACTAGGTCTTGAAAAGCAGGGGTATGGAGGACTGGACTTACGGTGATGTTAAATAACCAACAGAACAGTATCAATGATGCTTTAGCTAATGCACAGCAAATGCAGTCCTTAGACACACAACCAAATGAGAATAGAAGCTCTCACACATCACTGAGTCATGCATCCCCTTCTAATAAAACTAGCATTTGTGTTATCACATGTTTGTTTCTCTTTGGGACTATGCACTTTAGTTCTTACAATTTCAGTGAAGTGTTTCTGGACTTAGTGAAATATGTGTCAGAGAGGTTCAGCCTAACCAGGGCTTGCCAAAACCCAAAATCTCTGCCTCTATTAAAATAAAAATAATCAATACAAAAATAGATAAATAAGTATATAAATAAAGGCAAACAAACTGGGATCAATCTGATAACAAAACCCAGAAACCAGAGCTAAAGACAGATGGGTAGATTTAGATTAGACATGAGGAAGAAATTCTTCACTGTGAGGGTGGGGAGCCACTGGCACAGATTGCCCAGAGGAGCTGTGGCTGCTCCATCCCTGACAGTGTTCAAGGCCAGGCTGGACAGGGCTTTGACCAACCTGGTCTAGTGGAAGGAGTCCCTGCCCATGGCAGGGGAGTTGGACCTAGGTGAGCTTTAAGGTCCCTTCAAAACCAAAACATTCTATGATTCTATGAATTGAAGACAGCCAAATAGCAAATTAGCTGGGTCACTCAACATTTTACTAGATCCAATTAGACAGTTAATACCTAAACTGCTGTTTCATCTTTTTTATTTCTGGACCAGAGAAACTCTCCCACTGGAAATTTTAGCTAAACAGGAATATGTCAAAATTATAAATTATGGTCTTGACAGATCAGTATTTTTAGAAGAAAATCTTTCATCAGAAAGCTCCCTTTTTAGTTCAGTTACATCTGATTTTCTTAAACACGTCAGGATTTTAGACAGTGAACCAGGGAAAAGACAATATAAAAGGTATTATTATACTTCATGCATTACAAGGAAAATATTAAAATATATCAGAAAATATTAAGGTGTTGTACTGAATGACTTTCAGTAGATTGCCTTATTTATCTAGGCAAATATTTATATTCTAGCTAACTCATATCTAGGTAATAGCTGAATATGAACCAGACTTCATTGTATTTAGGTGTCTACAAATTCAAATCAAGAGAAATATAAAACATTTATTATTTTAGCATTTTACTAATGTATATATACCAGGTCTATGGAAACAATGTGTTCATGTATCATGATGAGAAGGCTCCCCACACTAAAAGGATTGCAGTGTAAAACAAACAATGGTCATGAGTGCTTACAATCCAATTTAAACAGCATACGTGCCTACTGTACCATCTAACACCATATTCTAAATTTACAGTAGGAATTACTGAGCAAAAAAAGAAAACAAAAAATTTAAGTGAAATTTAATAGTAAAATATATCACAGGAAAAAATCGTTATTCAAAGTAACTCCAAAGCAAAAAAAAAAAGAGCAATGTAGTTAATTTGAAGATCGGGCTAGCTCAAAACCACTGATCTTCAGTTGTGCCTTTACTAGCCATTAGCAGATGGCTAAGGCTGTTATTAGAGCTCCAGAACAGTAGACTGAAGGCCAAGTGCCCAAAACAACCCACCAAATGCTTTTATTTACTAATTTCTAGTCTCTGCCACACTACTGCCATAGCGAAGATGTTAAGTCGCCACTGATGTAGTCACAGGCAGATGAGACTTTAGAAAAGAACTTCAACTCACCACAGCAACTCAGCAATTTGTTGAGTGTGAAGCTGCCATTGAAGAGTCATGCTGCTGTGAGGTGAGAGGACAGATGGCTGTGAGGGGAGATCATGAAGGGAATATCATGAGGGGAGAAAATGGGTGGCCAGGAGGGAAGATCATGGTGAGGAGAGAACAGGTGGCCGTAACAGAAGATCATGAAGGGAAAGGAAGGGCTGCCATGAGGGGAGATCGTGAGGGGAGAGGAGGGCCAGCCATGAGGAAAGATTGTGAGGGGAATGGAGGGGTGACTTGAGGGAAGATCATAAGGGGAGACAAGGGGTGGCCATGAGGGGTGAAGGGCGGTTATGAGGGGAGACCGTGAGGGAAGAAGAGCGGTGGCCATGAGGGGATATGATGGGAAAGAATGGGTGGCCATAAGGGGGCACTGTGAGGGGAAAGGAGGGGTGGCTATGAGGGGAGATCTTGAGGGGAAAGAAGGGGCAGTCATGAGGAAAGAGCATGAGGGGAGAGAATGGGTGGGCACAAGGGGAGATTGTGAGCCAATAGGCAATGCAGCCATTAGAGGTGAAGCACAGTCATAAGGGGAGATCATGAGGGGAGAGGAAGGGCATGCACGGGGAGAGATCATGAGGGGACAGGAGGAGTTGCCATGAGGCAAGATCATGAGAGCCGAAGGGTGGTTGTGAGGGGAGATTGTGAGGGGAGAGGAGGACCAGCCATAAGAGGAGATTGTGAGGGAAGAGAATGGGTGGCCATGAGGGAAAATCATGAGGAGAGAGAAGGGGTGGCCATGAGGGAAGATTGTGAAGGGAAAGAAAGGGCAGCTGTTAGGGGAGACCATGAGGGGAGAGCAAGGGCAGCCATGGGATGTGAGGGGTAGCCGTGGGGGGGGAGAGGCAGTCATGAGGGGAGATCATGTGGGGACATCATGAGGGAAGAGCAGGGTCAGCCATGGGGAGTGAGGGGGGGGGGCATAGGGAGCAGGGGCAGCAGATATACAGTGTGGGCCACTATGTGGGGCAGATGAGAGGTGGCTTTGAGTAGAGATCATGAGAAGCAGATAAGGGGAGGTCTTGAGGGTAGATCAGTTTACCCTTAGTGACACAGCTTAGTGGTGGGCTTGGTAGTCCTGGGGTAACAGTTGGACTTGGTGATCTTAAAGGTCTTTTTTAACCTAGTTGATTCTATGATTCTGTAAAGGTAAATACTGATACTATTTCTTGAGACCACATTTGCTGCTTTGGGTTACTCTGAGTTACTACACATTAATCTTTTTATTACCTGAAGGCTGCTCAAATGCCTCAGCTCTTCGGGCCATTACATTCATCTCCTTGCATGCACTGCTTTTATTTCAAAACAATACAATCTTCTTGATTTTATTCAATGTCACTGAACCACAACAACCTCTCAGATGTTCTGATAACACAACTTCCACTATACATATCTCACGGACCCTACAACTATGTTGGCCTGCTGAGTTTAATGGAGACAGTACATTCAAAGAATAAGCGAAGAACAGAAACAGAGTGGTTTGCAAGTCTTGTAACACTGTGTGTGTTTTAAGATAAAGTGTATCTCCAGGTTTTGGAAAGAATGACAGAGTAGAGTTTTTAAAAGACAATGTATTTAAATCTTTCAACAATCAGAACCTGGTGTGGAAAAAGCTAAGTCAAGATTCTTATGAAATACCGTAACTCTCAGTGCACTAGATAACTTGCTTAGCCCTCTTCAGAGCACCACCGGTAACAGTTTAGAAAAGACAGAGCAAAATACAGACTTTGTGAAGCTCATGATATATATGAATTTAGCTTCACTGATGTTCTCATCATACAGAGTTCAGTCACATTTACTACTTATGAAACTAGTCTGATGAATTCAATTACTGAAGGAAGTCTGGTTTTAATTCTTAGAACTACTACTTCTTTCAATTTAAATTGATTAATAATAAAAGTTACAGCATTTCAGAGGAACAGCATATAAATTAATTATAAACTGAAGCCCTAGCCCATGGCAATAAGATACAAAGCTTTCCTTCATGTCAGCTCAGATGCAGCTTTCAAGTGTACTCTAAAGGTACTTCTTCTGGGAAATATTTTACTTTATAGATATAAATTACAGTTTATTGCCAGCTGTTTAAAATATCTATGCTTTGGTAAGATGAGTCTTGCTAACCCCCAGCTGTCTCCCATTTACTTGAATTGGAAAAACACTGGGTAAATTGCTGCCCATGGAGCACAAACATAAGCAGCTGAAGTACCCATAATTTGTTGGAGTTTTAGATCATCCTAATTTAGATATTTTTCAAAAGACATAATGTAAAGTAGACTCTACTTAATCACCACCCTGATAAATAGCTCTATTAGGAAGATAATGCAGTTGGTAGAAGTGTATATTAAAAGTAAAATGTAAAAGTCATCCCTGACATACCCAATGTGTTTGGAATGAAGTTATTTGATGGGCCAGCCATAGAAAGGTACAGTGAACTCCCACTATATATGACATAGCTGTTTATTATCTTCAGGGGACTTTCTCATACTCTTGAATTGATATTTACACAACTACATAGATATAAATAAAGAAAAACTAGAATGTTTCTTATTTCACCATGCTCTTGGGTAACAATATGAACAGAGAATATTCCATGTGCTTTCAATGGGGCATTTAAATATCTTTCTTTTCAGGTTTTATCATATGAAAAACTACAATAAGTGGGAATGTAGTAGACAGTTAGAATATGTACCTGAATTATATGCCAAGGTAGCAGCAAGAAGAAAACCTCAAGAAGAGATAATTGACAGCACAGAAGAGGATATCTTATGTCTCAGCAAGCCTGTAGCTTGTCTAATTATTTATGGTATATTTTATGGGTTTTATTTCTATATATTAAACAGAGACAACATATGGGGTGAATACTGATTCATATCTGTCAAAGGTAACTGTAGACTGGTAGGTACTGTCACCACTAAGCAAAACCTGCAAGCTCAAGAACTGAGAAATGCACAGCTTTTCAATGTGTTACAGAGCCAAGTATTTTATTCTCCATCAAAAACACATTTAATATTTCCTTTTGAGGGCTATTTATAACCACAAAGGAAATTTTGTCCTCTTTGACTAGTTAAGACCTTAATCTCTGGTTTTCTGGTTCAGAAGATACTCTTGATAGAATGATTTTCAAATGCAACTATCTCTAACTCTTTGCTGGGGCTGAGCCTTTCCCCTTTTTACAGGGTGCAGTGAAGTCCAGACTAGGAGAGAAACAGAAGGCAGCAGTGGCAAGAGACAAGCAAAGGAAGAAAAACGTGCAAGAAAAAGAGACAGAACTGCAGAAGGTAGAAGTGTGGCTGACAGCCCTAGAATCCCCCAGGATAGCAGTGAGCAGTGAAGAGAATTACCTTGTGGAAAAGATACATCTGGCAGGAAAGATGTCAGCCGCAGGAGGTAAAGAAAAATGAAGGCAGGAGGAGAAACAAGTGAGCCACTCTGGGCAGGAGTGCCTTGGGAGTAACACAACATGGGTAAGATGGCCAATGAGTTACAAATGTGCACGCAAGCCCCAAATTAATATAACATTTGATTACTCCTATCAATCCAAAATGGTTTCCTTGGACACCAATCCAAATGAATACTCAAATTACCTCTTCAGTCACTGAAAGGCATGGTTCAAGAGCAAACACCTTACACCCTCACACCCAAGAGTATTAACCAGTCATTACCTCACATTTCCCTTGTTTCCCTAATGGGCCCCGTTTCATCTCCCTACGTATTAAAAGCTGCTTCACAGCACATCCATGCAAGCAATCTGTAACAATGCACTTAACCAGTCAGCAGGGATACTGAATAATGAGCCCATCTGTATCATCCTCCCAACCCTGTCCTGAAAGCATCGGTAAGCTCAAGGAGCAGTATTTTCAAGGTACCTCTATCAAACCAAATTTCTAAGTAACAAAGGAGTACTCCTATTGTTAGGGTGTTTCTAGTGCAATATATAAAATGAGGATTTTAGTGTTCAGCAAATAAAAATTATTTCACTCATTTTGTGTCAGCAGACATCTAATAATAAAATGTCTACTTACAATAACAGCATTATAAAAGAATGAAAATCTTCATTCTTTCTTCTTCTGTGCAAAACACTTGATAAACTCTATGTAGTTGCACTCAGATTAGAACAAAAAGATAAAATAATAATTTGGTGGAGAACTTTTTAATAGAAGCATCCAAGACTAAGAACCTTCTGAGTTCTGCAATGAAAAAACAAAAAGATAAAAGTATCCCTCTTACACTGTAACACCTTCCTTTTCTCTGTTCCTGCAAAAGGAAATGCAGTTCTTTTTCACACAGCAGGAGTAGTTGGAGCTTTATACAAATTCAATGTGCATGAGTGAAATCTATCTTCTGTTCTGGATCGAGCCATGGGTCAAACAAATTTCTGACCAACAGGAAATAATAAGCACAACCATATTTTCACTTGCCTCAGTTCCTGCTAGGATCAAAGCCAAGCCTGTCGATCTTCATTTATCTTTAGATATTTAAAATATTTTCAGTATCATTCTGGACTTTTTAAGCAGTTGGCACTGAGCAATATCTGAGACTGTCCTACTGTACTAAATTCTGGCAGTATTTTTTCCCATCAGATACTAGTATGGCAATCCCCTTCACGTCTAATTCTTTGACAGCAATTCAGTTTTAGATGGCTTATAATAGGCTCTGCCTGAATTCTGCCTGGATTGAATTGTTATTGATTGGTTTGAGGCAATGGTGTAGAAGGGTGCATTTCCACAGCTTGTATTTGGATGGGTCAGATCTTTTGACAGCTGATTTTGTTAGAAAACCTGGGGTCATTGTGGGCACTGATTATTACACACTCTTGCATTTTTTTCCATCACTGCAAGCTCAGCTTCTTACTTTATAAAAGACCCAAGTAATTTTCTTTCTAAGGTCTATACAGGGGTTCTTTCTTACATGACATTATAATCAGTCTTTCTTTGTATATAACTTTGCTTCATATTGCTTTGAAACAGCACATTAAGTGTATGAAAATGTAACATCTACTGTTTTAGTTTTTGATCATATTATCCTGCCTGGGCCAAATCCGGCCATCAGTGTAGCCAATGAAACTATCCCACAGGAGTAAGACTGAACCTGCCAGTGACCTTTTAATGCTGCTTTTTCACACAAGTTCCCATGTGTCAAAAAGATCAGGTCAAGAACTCAAAAAAAAAAAAAAAAACAACCCAATCTTACTGTTCAGTCAGAAAT
>NDXB01018319.1:42282-78950 GCA_002631895.1 Agapornis roseicollis
AAAAAAAAAAAAAAAAACAACCCAATCTTACTGTGCAGGCAGCAACTTACTTATTTTTTGGCTTCTTTTCATCTTCAGTACCAGTATTGTTCTCATTTGTTTGAGGGACATATGGCTCTATCTAATCAAAGTAATGCCCCCAAACCTCCCTGGATTGCACAATCTTAGGTTTTCAAAACAAAGAAGGAAGGAGGGGGGGAAGAAAGAAAGGGAAAAAAAGCCCAAACCTCCCTCTACTATTTATATAAGAATACCATTCTATTTGAAATCAAAGCTGTCACAGACCAGTTTTAACATCACTGAGCTCCAATTCTGCTGTTGCCAGTCTTGATGTAGAAAACACTAGCAATTATCAAACGCAGTCTGAGTATATCAGCTGGGAATTTTAATCAATCCACTGTAACAGAGCTTAAGAAGAAGAAATGGTTGCAGGCAATGGATGCCTGGCAATAGTTTCCTACCTCACCACAGCCTACTAGGCTGAGTGAAGGTTTCTTATAAACATATATTTCCCCCATCACTGCATGTTCAGCTTCTCACTCTACAGAAGATGTACTTCTCTGTGCTGCTGCATAAGTCAAACCCATTCACGTTCCATTTCTACAGTCTAAAATACACCAAGTCAACAAAAATTTATCTTTTTTACTTTGAAAGATGAAACGATGTAATTAGTAACATTACACTTATTTTATCACCATTGCTTTGATTTAAATTGTTAGTGGCTCAAACATCTTAATTTCAGAGTGCATTATATAATTGTTTTTTGTTGCTTGTTTATCGATATTTTTGTATAATTAGGATGCAGTAATTTACTTTATATCTCTTTAGTTTAATTGAGTTAATAATGTCTGCTGAGAAGCATGATGTTCCACTCCCAGATACTTGGCTGGAAAGCAGGGAGAAGAGCTTTCACTGGACGTAAGAATTTCAAAGGGCAACATTTCTTCCAGACCTGTAGCTCTGCCAAAGTTAGCTTCCTGTTGAAATGACACAGATGTTTCCATATTTTTGGGCTTCTGTTATTGCTCTTGTGATAGATCATATTAAAAAATCTTTCCTGACATGCTATGGTTCTCCCTGATGATATTGTTATCACGAAACACTATCGACTGTATCAATAACAGCAAATATGAGCAAGAACAGTCTGTATTGAAAAAGAAAACCTTAGCTCTCAGTTAGTGTCTAATAACTGAAATTGCTTCCCTTGAACTCTATCAATACAGCCAGTATGGTGCATCCACTGGGGAGTAGCACTTCATCAACCCTTCAACTTTCCATGACCCTGCCACTCTGGAAAAGACCCCATCTCCACTTGGACTGTGTCAGGGAGGACAGGCTCACCTTGGAGCTGGGTCCCACAGTAATGGAGAGTATCTTCAACACAAGGCTTCAGATAAGGAGCACACTCCGGTTAGGACTGTGTGGCATGCCGGCCTCTCCCCCAAACTGGAATCCCATTTGGTAGGTACCACTTAACAAGAGATCACACAAAGGCAGCTGCACCTCTGGCTAAGCAGTAAATCACACACAATGAACAGGATTTGACTGATCTGGTGTCATCAGCATAAAGTTATTACAAAAAATCAAATAAATGCCATATATTAGGATAAACTACCTTAATGACAGTAAAACAGCATCTGCTTTAGGGGTTGCTCCACAAAAAACTCAGCTTAGAAGCAGCCACCTTTAGTAGAGTAATTAAACTCACCAGACAGCCTAGCAGCCTAAATCAACTTCCTCTAAAAGTTAAATCCAGTAAATAAAGATTATGGTTAATAATCCCTAAAAATGGTGGAGCTAGTCAACAGTAACTGAAAGAAGTTGCATAAGAAAGCCACATCTATTAATAGATATGTATCTAATATTTGCTAACAAATGTTTGGCACATGTATGAGATTTCCATCTCCAACTTATGGATAAATACTGATTGATCTTTATATATCACAGAGAGGGAAAGTTCCGTAACTGCCATTTTGCAGCTCGAACTATAGAGATGTTAAAAATAGGAAAACAAGGGAATAAAAATGCAGTAACAACTAATGTAGCCATAAAACTTCATAAAAATACCCATGACAAAAAAGGAAACACCATATGGTATAACACATTATAATATTTGCTGGGAAACACAGGACTAAAAATGTTAATTTATGGATGGACCATTTCAATAAATGGAGTCAGAAAAAAAAATGAAGCTCCATGAGGTGAAGAAAAAGGTTCAGTATAACTTATGTCATTCCAAGATGGAATCACTCTCACAGCACTTCAGACATAATCATGGATACATCCATCCTGCATCTACAGCCCCCAATATGCCCTGCTGACTCTGACCTGTCAGCATTTTTGACGTAGGTGACCTAAATCCAGAGCTGCCTGCATTCCAAGCAGGTACAGGCAACACTATGCTTCCTAGTGAGAATTCATGAGTGCCCAGTAAGTGTAGTTAAAGGAGTTTGTTTAGAAGGTGATTAGTATTAGCACTTTCTGTACCACAAGCAGTGGTTAGGTTCTTAACTAGAGAGTAGAAGTAGAAACAAGCAGAAACAGGACTCAGGAAAATGAAAAAAAAAAAAATAATAAAAAAAAAAAAGGAAAAAAAAGAGCAAACCCAGCCTATAACTAACTGCAAGAAAAGGGCATTCAGAAGAGAGCAGCCTTACTCTAGACCAATCTGCTGTATAAAGGGCCAAGCACAGTTTTACCCCTGAAGAAGCCATAGCTTTTGAAATTCAAGGTACCTACAGTCTGAGGCTGAGATTTATCCATTAAATGTAAGAGAATACTTAAGTCCTGTATTCTGGCTCATTGCAATATTCATTTTGAAGGTGTCTGTACAATTTAACCTTCCAGTGCCACAGCCAGCAGCAAGGCTTCCTAAATTAGCAAAAGTAATAAACAAGAGCCTCATTAAATCTTCCCCTTCCCTGTTTTTTTATCTCTCTAATGAAGTTCTCTGTCCTGTAACTCCTCTCATTTCCCTAATTCTCTCTTCATCACCGATTTCTTTATCCTTTGATATGATGGAGTGTCCTGTCACAAGTAATGATAGAGATGTGTTTTCTAGAAGACAGAGTCTGAAAAGGACAAGAAGGCAGGTTGCTCTTAAAACCATAGCCCAGCAGGGCAGATGGCTCATTAATGTACCAGCCTTGCCCTCTCAGCAAGGAAGAAATACACACTCCCTTACCCAGAGGGGTCAGTCAGTGAGGCACACTCCCTCTACTACCTCTAGTCTGGCTGCTTCTGTTCAAGCTGTCTTCTGTATTACTTAGGTTCACCTTTATGCAGCAATGCAGCGGAAGATTTTTCAAAAGATGTCAGGACAGCTCTTGATGCTCTCCTTACAGCTTTGAGTCTGGCAAAATCTGAAACTCATGCGAGCCCCTTGAGATCAGCAAAAAAACCCACCTCCTTGGTATCATGTTTCTTTGCAGACATCATTAACTCAATTAAACAAAAGAGAAATAAACTAATCTACTGCTTGCTAATTACACACACACACACACACACACAAAAGTTTAACACAAGCAGGCAACAACAAAAACCAAATATAATTCACTCTGAAATTAAGCCAACACCCTTGGCTTCTATCAAAGCGAGTAATAAAATAAGTGTATTGCTCCTAATTATAGCAGTTCATCTCCTAAAGTCCAATCCTGTGGTGACCTTAGGTATTTTGACAAATGAAACTTGAAAGAACAAACACAGCACATCAGTTCAGTCTCCCCAACAAGGAAACAAGGTCAAGGCTATAGGCATATAGTTTTCCCTGCTTTCCTACCTTTAAAGAAGGTGTCAAAAGCACATTGACGGAGTCTGACAGCCACAGATGATCCCAGGGAAGGTTTTGCCACTTTATTTTTCTTCTTATTGTCATTTGAAGAACGGAAATAAAATCCTGTTATGCCACACACTGCCCCATCAAGATTCCATCAACTGTTTGTTAATGGCAAGTCCATTGTTCCCTGTTTTGCTGCCCTAAGGCTCTCCTCCTGCAGCATCTCAGAAGCAGGTAAACTACTTTAATAGCACCATCTTTTTACATTAGATTTTTTCTTTAAATAATGAGGTTTACTTGCAGTAATTACACTCCTACCTCTGTAACTGCATTGTAGCTACACCAAACCTACTTCAGCAACAGTAAAGACAATGGCAAATTGATCTACCCCTGAAAAGCTAAAAAGCACATTATGAGGGTAAACACAGGAAATTCAGGAAGGAGAAAATTTCAAAGACTTCTCCTATGTGAAGCTAACTTCTCAATCCCAAAATTGCCAATGGGCACCCAAGACCCTCATGAGTGGGATGGCTTAGCTCTCCATTTACCTCCCCAGACACTGTATTAGTTGGTATCATGCATCCTGGTTCACAATGTCATTTAATATCAATGTTTCTCCTGATTTTATGTATCTTTTATACATTCTTCTTTTCACAAATTCAACTTTCAATGCATTTCAACTGAAGATAAATTCATATCTGCCATGCAGTCTTCAGCAATCATATAAATAAATGAATCTTCAATAAATGAAGCTTTATAAAACTCTCAGAAATTATGAGATGCTGGCTGAGAAATCTCTGTGATTCTGAGGCCATTAAAAATTGAAAGAATCATTCTAGTTTCTAATTAGAAATTCTACTAAAGCTCCAATGAGAAAGGAAACAAAGCAATCAAGGCATAAGGCCTGTGTTTCTTATAAGTGTTTCTACAGATCCCTTATCTATGGATCTGATCCCAAGGGGCAATGCTCAGGATCACAGAAACTGTGAAGGTTTCCAGCATTCTGCAGGAACAGGCTGTTTGGAGGTTTTTTGGTTATTGTTTTTAAATTAGCTCAGCTTAGTAATGAAACCAATCCTGCCCACCTTAGCTTCTGCCCATCAGGATCCAGACATGTAGGTAGGATAGCAGGTAGGGAAAAAAAAAAAAAGAAAAAAATGGATGCAATCATTCCTCCCTTAAGGTCACACAGATCCTACAGTCGGTGGATCACTGCTGAGACCCCACTTCCTAACTGATTGCCTTGCCCAGGAGGAACCTGAAGACTCTCCAGGAGCAAAAGGAATGGGAGCTGCACTTTTTAGCAGTAATAAGTGTCATTAAGCCAACTCTGCCAAGAGGGTTGAAGACATCTATTATTTTGTAAAATACTTAGATGGATGATACTGTACCTGTTTAAGTGTGTGCACTGACTCTTATGAATGTAATGTATCAAAGCTGCAAAATTACTTCCCAATAACCCCACACAGAACTCTTGGGCAACAAGAAAACTGATCTTATTTCACTCTGGGTAATCAAGGACTTCAGAGCCCTGAGAGCTGCAGAAAGGGACTCGAGCACAGGTTGTGTTTTCATCAATCCTCTCAGTCAAAGGGAAGGGGTTTGAAAGGGCCAGTCAAATCTGGCAAATCACAAATGGTTACAGGACTGGTGCCACAGCCAGAGGCTCAAATACTTAGACCATGGGACACACTTTGAGAAACTTTGTCTACTGGGCACTAATGGGGTCTATTAAGAGAAAGGGAAGAGCACCTTTGGTGATCACAGGCTTGCCAAGCTGGTGAAGAGGGCTATAAACTAAAGTTGCCAGGGGAGGGGAACCTCAATCCATCCCTCTGCTACCAGTTTGATGCCAGTGCCCTCAAAAGATGCCCAGAGCCTGGAGAGGAACTGCAGGTCAGCAGGAGAACATCTGAACAGGAGCAGAAAGGAATTCCAGTTACTCCTGCCAGTAAGTAAGCTTCCTCAGGGGTCCAACTTAAATGCTTTTAAGCACACACCACAAGGAATATACAAGAGAAGTTAGAGATGTGCATGTGCCTGCAGAGCTGTGATCTTACTAGCATGACAGAAACATGGTGTTGGAATAGAGAAATACAGGCTCTTGAGGGAAGACAGGCAGAGCAGAAAAGGAGGGGATGTTGCCCCATATGTCAATGACCAGCCTGGGAATGGATAACAAGCCAACCCAAAGCTTATGGGTCAGAATTAAAGGGAGTGCAGGGACAGGTGACATGGACCTGCCTGAGTGAGTCAGAGGAGGGCAGTGAAAATGCTCCAAGGGCTGGAGCACCTCTCCTGTGAAGACAAGCTGAACGAGCTGGGCTTGCTCAATCTGGAGAAGACTCTGAAGAGAGCTTGATAGTGGCCTTCCTGTACCTAAAGGGGCACAATAAGGAAGCTGAAGAGGGACTTTTTACAAGGGCATGTAAGGAATAGGACAAGGGGGAATGGCTTTGAGCTGTAAGAGGGTAGATTTAGATTAGATGTAAGGAAGAAATTCACCACTATGAGAGTGGTGAGGCCCTAGCACAGGTTGCCCAAGAGAAGCTACGACTGCCCCATCCCTGGCAGTGTTCTAGGCCAGGTTGAATGGAAGCAGAAGCTGTCCCTGCCTATGGCAGGGTGGCTGGAACTGTATGAACTTTAAGGTCCCTTCCATCTCAAATCATTCTATGATTCTGTAATAGCTGACTCTTTGTCTATTAGTGTAGCTTTTGATGTTATAGTGTAATTAAATTTGAACCCAATGTGCCCAACATGTGCAACAAATGATATATATTTCTCTTTTTTCTCTTTGTGTTGAAAATATATCCTGGCTGACTGGAATCACTGTGGCAAGTTGTAAATGATGTATGAAATGAAAAATCTCTTCTCACTGCAAAGAGAGAATATAGACAGGGCTTAGCAATTGCTGCTGGGCTATGCTATTTGCTGAAATATTCAGCTCAAATGCAGTCACACAAGCTTGCCAGTGCTGACACTGGGCAGCAAGTTGCATGTATCATTTTTCAATCTTATTCAGGACCAAATGACTAAGTGATAGCTGGCATGATAAATTCAGAAAAAAAATTGCAAATACCTTAACCCAACTGCAGTTGTTGGGGTTTTTTTATTTACCCGAGTGACTAATGTTCAACTGCTCTGCCTCACTAATGCTCTGAACTTCAGGAATTCACAAATTGACACCAACAAGGGGTGCACAGATGGAAAAAATATTAAACAACAAATGGTTCGACCACACTGGAACTATTTGTAGACACTGTTTAACACATACTGAACTGGTGCCATGTTTTTTAGGGTTCACTGCAATGACAAGGGTTCTTTGAACATCTTTGATCCAAGTCAAGAGGCAAAGACTCTCTCCATTCTATGGTATAAAGACATAGAAATACATTTGTATCTTCACACAAGGGAAAACAACTTTATATGCCTGCATATAGCTGCTGGTACATCAGAGATATTTGTGTTAACTGTTGGGACTGAGGCTATGATTTAACAATAGACAGATTTTTGCAGATCATGAAGTTTCTTCTAACCCCACACCTCCATTTGGTGTCACCCCACAGCTCACAGTGTCCTCCATTTTACCAAGGCAACTGAAACATAGCCATGCTGTGAACTGAATCAGGAATCTGACCTGACTTTAACAAAATCTATCTAAAGAAAGAAAAGAAGAGAGATGATTATTTTTGGTAAGCTAGATGAGTTCTCCCTAAACAGAGAGAAGAAGATGAAATGTGAGGCCCTGCACAAACTCAACTTAGGGGAAGACTTGGTCTCATTCTGTCATGAGAAGCATCAAGGGTGGATACTCAAACACCACAAGCAACTGTTTGGAAGAGCTGTCAATTACAAACCTACGAACTAGAAAGGGGAAGGGAAAGGTGCAACAGCTGAAGAGAGGGGTGACTTTCAGTAGTAAATCTGTGACTTCTGTCTCCTGTGATGATTGTAACTTCACTGACAAAATGCAGATCATGTAGCACCTATGGGGTTCTCTTTGAAGAATTTTATTCTTGAAGCCCTTCAAAAATCACACATGTTGAAATTTGAGATTTATTTCTGCCTGTGTTCTTCCTTTCCTCTCTTCCATTGAGCTGGCTGCAAAGGTTAGAAACTTGCCTCACCTCCCCAAAGGCAACCAGCAAAAGGGAACCTCAAAAAAGGCTTTAAAATCCACGTACTTTAAACCGCATTAACTGTTAAACTTTGGTTTTGCTCAGACATTTTATACATACACATTTTCATGCATTATGGAATTTTGGAACTTTAGTTTACATACTTAATATTTAACCTTCCAGGCATATTTTTGACTTCTTAGCCCCTCTAAGTGGGTGTTAATTCAAACTAGTCAAGAGGGCATGAACTTGAATGAAGATCTCTTTTCCAATGTTATTTTCTCCAGACCTTTCAAGGATAAGGTTAGATATATGTGTCTGATCCAAATGTGGTGCAAGCAGTTAATGGCCCTCAAAGCACTAGTATAGCACCTTGAGGCCAGAGTTGATGAACTGAAGGAGCAGAGAAATATGGATGCGCCTACAAAAACAGTAAAGCTTCCTACATCAGAGGTGGCTATTCCTGCCATGCAGCATGGAACGTGGCATACATATGGGAGTCTGGGGGGAAGGACACCATTTTAAACATATAGCATATAATAGAGAGAAAACTGTAAAATCTACTTAAATCAATTACACTCATATGGATATAAGCCCAAATGACAAAAAGCAAAGATGTTGGAAGCATCATTGTGTTAATCATCTCTTGGTCAGGGAATGAACTCTGACTGCACAAGGTATTTTATCTAAGGCCTTCTTCCTCATGTGTTTAAACAGCGACTACTGCAATGACAGCATGGTCTGCAAACAAGGCTGCTGTGCATTACTGTAGTCTGAATATTTCCCCTACACATTATTTATTCTGAGCATTGTTCTAACATCTACAATCAGCAGTCATGGGGCAGGACCCCACTGAGAAAACCAAGTCTAATAAAACAGCAGTAACAGGCAACTTCAGCCCTTTGTATATAAATTAGATCGTTTAATACTGTTACAGCCTGAAGACGAGCAGAACTCCATCTGTGCATGGCTTTCTGCATTTGTCTGTGACCAGGTGCTTAATGCCTTAGCCATCATTTGCTGACTTCCTGCAGCAGGGAGGGCCAGCTGGGAGCTCCCACTGCAACTTCAGTGTAGCTTACCAGGGAGACCTAAACATTGGAACGCAGGCACTGTGGCTAACAAATTTGAACAAATCCAGCTGAATGTTCTGAAGGGCTAGGAAAGCTTAAAAGAGGGATTTTTGAACTGACTGCTGTGGGGACATTACTGCCTTTACTCATGGCCAGCAAAAAAAAGTGCAAAAATACAGAAAGATGGACTAAGATCAAATTTGAATATGGAAAGCAAAAGTTGTAAACCAAACCAAAACAAACAAAACTAAAATACTTAGCTCTAAGAATTACAAAACCAAGGGCTGATGCTTTTGGAATAATAGAAAAATAGAAAAGGGCACCAGAAAGGGACAGAAGCTATGTCCAAAACAGCTGAATTACTTTTGGCAGGAGACTGCACTGAGGCACTAAGTGGCCCAGGTGCCTCTCTCTAGAGTAACTGAAGCAGGATGTACTTAATGTGTGAATGTCAAAGAGGTGTATTTGGGGCTGTGAGCTGCCTCTCTCCTTTTCTCCTCCAGCAAGAACAGGTAATTGGCAACATAAACCTTTGTGGTGCTCCTTCACACCTTGACAGAAAAGATACCTCAGTGGTTTCATGAACCATTTTGGATTTCCTCCCTCCCTAGAGATGAAAGCACTCTAAGTCTGCATCTTACACTTTGATTAAACTTATTAAAAAAAAAAAAAAAAAAAAATATTTGTTGTAAAATAAAGAAGAAAATTTATTACCTAGTCAGAAGATCAGACTGTTAGCTATAGCACTGGATACAAAAGGTCACAAGTAAAACCCAATTTTAGTCTAATCTTGCTTCAATTAAAGTTTTCTATTTACCAATGGAATACTTTTCTAATTGCTCACTCTCGTTACATGGGATTTCAAGATGTATTTAACACACTGGAGACAAAGGTTAAGGTTAACAAACATAACCCATCTCCTGAATGCCACTGCCAGTGATCGGTAATTTTATCTTACCTGACCCAGGAGTATGTTCATTTTGAATTCTAATCTGAGATGCAAATAAAAATGTTCTTGCTGGCTCTGCTGACCGGCTGCCTTGGGTATCAACTCCACCCTGTCACACCCATCACTCAAAAGATATACAGGCTCTCAAAAACCTGTTAGTGGCTTCTCCCTGATAATTCCAGGAAAAATTATTTCCTCCTTATACCTGACAACTGGCTATTTACCCTCAGTCTGATCTGTTCAGGTTATTGATTTATTTGTATTGAATATGAAGATATTGGTGACAGCTAAGATACTTTGTTTGGTTATTTATTTCACTAACTTTCCATACTGGTATACATGACATTCATAACAGCTATTTTTAAAGTACAGTGCCAACATATTCTGCACTGCATGTCCTCATGTTCCTCATAGGTTTCCAGCCTATGAAACTTAGGATGGTGCATGTTTGGTCAAGGTATGTAGCTGGGACACAGTCAACTAAGGTTCTCCATCTGGGGATAACGACACTCTCAGAAATAGCCATAGTATAGACTGGGGTTGCTTACAGCAGGAAATACATATTAAGTGCAACAGCAAGCTAATCTTCATGCAGATATCCTAAAGGAACTTCAGAATAAAATGGCTGATCTGAATACATAAAAGTTATCAATCTAAAATTACCTACTACTGCAGAGGACATGGAGGCATTGCTGATTTGTGTTTATCCTTCAGAAAGCTATTGGGGTGATTCTGGAAGCCAGGCACTAGTAAGGTATCCTAAAAAAAAAAAAATAAAGGGTTGAAACAACAAGAAGAATAAATCACACATGTTAGGGACAAACAAGCATGGCTCCTACAAAGGAAGATGTGTCATTGTCATCTATTTAGCACTTTGGGGGTTGTAAACAAAACTGAATGGGGAAGAAACACCAAATATTTATATGGGCTTCAAAAACTTTTGACAAAAGAAACCAGAAGTTCAAGTCAAACAATGTCATATATCAGATACTGTCTTGAAGACAAGAAAGTATAAATAAAGGAAGTTTTCAATCTGATAACTAGATGGGATTGAAATTTACTGGTTATTCTTTTTGTGGCTTTCCTTAATTTATTTTGTAATAAATCTGGAATTTCCATATGCTTTCAATGAGTGAAATTTAGATAAGTAACTTTAAATCTAAGATTTTATAGTTACTCAATGTTTGTGCTGGCAAGGAGAAATCTTTTCTATCTATGAAAGTCACCTTCCCCTTTTTGGAAATACAGTGATGATACCTCCTAAAAGTAAGGTGCAAGGATGAGCAGATGGAAAGAGTAAGAAGTACAGCCAGTCATGAACCAAATGAATATTAGAAAAGGAGTTTATAGGTTGATCTAAGTCCTGAACATTACAGGAAAGACAAATGCCTAGGTAAAAGCAAGGCTAGAGACAACAGAGTTTGTCAATTTTTTTTCTAGACTATTTTGCTAATCTGAAGATTTTTAATTTTTCAGATTGCCCTAGGTGTCTGCTTACACTTGTATTAGCCAAAAGACTTTGTAAAACAAGAGATTCATAGATACTTTCTAAGAAAGGAGCAGAAATAGAAACTCTTTCTCCTTGCTGTTGAAAGCATACCATTTTTAAATATGAACCATGCAAATGGAGTGCCAAAAAACCATGTGTCTATACTATGGTGTCTGGAAATATATTAAGACATTCATGATAATCGACCACTTTGGCCAACTTTACCATCTATTTGTATAAACAATAAAAACTTAAACTTCCTGGAAGAAAAAAAAAAAAAAGACTAAGACACTTGTGCTGAAACATAAGAATTCATCCTAACTGTAGTCTTCTGTGTCTCAAGCAGTGCAAAGATACTCGCTGCACAGAATGAGCAGGACCAGACAAGTGCTGCACAGCAACTGCAAAGGCAAATGAAAAGTAAACCAGAGCAAGCAGCAGTGACTGTGAACTGAATGAAAAAGATAAACGACAGGGGTGCCTCCAGTACTGTTATGATTAACACAGCAAAGAGGAGATGATGTATCTTGGAACTGTGACTACACGAAACTATTTGATCAGCAGGCCTGAAATATTCCCACCAGCCGGCCTGAAACATTCCCACCAGCCATATGACTGTGTTGCACTTATCAGCAATACTCACTGCTGTACAAGAAAAGTTTAAAACAGTTAGGAGCATATTTTTCTTCTCTGCGTATGCAACATCAAAACACGTCTTTAGAGCACTGTCTCTCACTCAGTAAGCCAAACCTTGAGACAGACTGGGACCATATTCCCAAGATATGCAAAATATGGACAAACTGGTTATCTTTTTTCTGTGTTAGTATTTGGGCTTTTCACCTCCCTCAGCAATGGATAGTAATTTTTAAAAATAAGCTAACTGTTCTTTACACTTCTGGGTAACAAAGATCATATATCAGAGCTTCATGACCAAATTAATGTGAGGTCTATCCCCTTCCCTGAGGCCCCTTCCCCAGCATTATTATTGCTGCTAATATTGTCAGTGTAGTGTGAAATGGCCAATTCACACATGTGCCCTGTTTTGCACACTGCCTGAACCTGCTGGAACATGATTTTCGTAAGAATGATGAGACTAATAAACATCTTCTGGCAGAAGCTTGCAAAATCTGCACACATTTTACTCACGCAGTTATGGGCCATAAAACTCTCAGAGATCTGCAGGAGAAAAGCAATGTACATACACATGCATAAATTAAAAGAAGAAATGTGAACTCAGTGGAATGCTGCTCTCTTAGACATTTATAAAAGGCATGTATAGCAGGAGAAAGCTGCATGTGTACTCGGCAGCATTTTTAACAGAAGTCAGTTAGAAGTTAGTCAGAAAAAATAGTCAGAGTTTATTAGTTTTTAAAACCAGATTTTATGGGAGAGCATTCAGGGATCCAGTCTCAGCAGTTGCCTCAGCTGGATCCTAGGTTTGAGTCCTCCACATGGGCTGTAGCAACGTTGCAACAGCAACTTTGCAGGCAGAATAAAGTCTTAAAATGTACTCCCTTTCACTTAACAGACTAAATGGATTGCTTGTACTTCCACTGGATGACCAGCAGGGAGGATCCTTAGCATTTAGTCTGCTTCATTAAACAAGTCTAAACCTCAGAGAAATGTAGAAATCATCTGCCTTTTTTTTTCCTTTCTTTGAAAAACAGTCTGATGTCACTTAAAGCTTTCCAGTGGTCTTCTCACTAGCACTGAAAACCATCAAAGACGTTAGAGATCACAACCTTCTTTGCTGCATACTGCTGAATGTTTAATGTACCAAGTGTGATGACAGCATGGGAAGTCCAATGCCACAATGTTCTCCTTGGAGTCTTGTTCCCCTCGTTTGGTTTGCTTTTGGAAGAGCTGCTGCTAAACTGCTGTGGTCCTTCCAGAAACACAGGTAATAGGAATTGCTTTCATGTAAAGGAAGTATCTGACAGCATTATGTTACTGACACACAGCTGGATTTCCTCCAAACAAGTGTCCAGTCAGAGGGATAACAAAACTGATGTGGATTTTCTAAAGTTGAGAGATGAAATTCAACTTTTATGCTAGAAGAATTCCACTAGCAGATTAGCAACATTGTGGTAACCTGCATGTAAGACAAACAAGAGTGGGGAAGGGACTTTTTAAAGTGAAAGCTCCGATCACCTCTCTCAGTTACTCAGATTACTTACTTATACTGTCAGTGAAGCAGGGCAAGTTTTTGCTTACCAAGGAACCGATTTGAAGCCTGAAATTGTAAAGTAATTGACATTCTGCATGCTGCTGGTGCTTCAAAGAGACTGGGGGCCTGCAGCTCCTGGTGTTGCCAGCAGCATGTAGCAAGTATTTCCTGCATTTGCCGAAAAGCTCTGAACATGCAGAGAAACACAGACTGGCTGAAAACTAAGGTATCTGGGGCAAAAAGCACAGTTTTGCCATGAAATTAATGAAAGCACAGTCTTAAGCACACAGGGTCCTGGAAGTAACAGAAATGAGCTCTGAGTCAAAAACAGTAAATGCGTGGTCGAAAAAAAATGGAGGAAACCAAATTTTTTGCAACTTGAAATGAAGGCAATAAACAGGGCACTATCGTTCTCTTTTTCTGTGTTAAGAGATGAGGTGTTCAGCCACGGCCTTCCTTCAGTGCTCCTGAGCAGCTTCTAGTCCTTGCTGTCTCTGACAGAATTTTACTTTGAGAGTTTTTAACTACTAGTGACTAGCAAAAATTCAGGGAAGTAACTAATTCCTGGTGCACAAACAAACTAGATGTGTGTGTCCTCTTCAACAAAAAGTTGGACAGGACACAAAAATACTTTGTCCTGGTTTTTATCTCATTCCTCCTTGAATGGCAACTACATTAAAGTCCTGTACCAAGTTTCACACCAATCTCTGCTAGATGGAGGAACTCTTCCACACATGTGTTTTCAGAAGTTCCTCTAGCTGCCCAGTAGCATGTGTGCCATAGTGTCACATGAACTGTCAGCTAGCAACAAAATATAGATCTTTCATTGTACTTCTGCTGAAACGTGCTGCATCTGGTTTTAATTTATTCATTTGCTCTTTCTCTTGTACTAAAATTGAGGGCTAAGCCACGTAGTAGAGGTGTCAGAACACATTCCTGTTTGACACTACCATGACACTGAAACATGGGCTCTTTCATGCTCGTATGAACTCCTGATCATGTCTTTTATTTCTCTTTAACATAACACAGTATTTTAAGAAGTTCAGTTATGACAACTGTGAAATTTTTTTCTTTAGATCCATAAAATATACGGGTACATTTTGTCTTTCAGGGCTCTTTTCAATATTATTCTTAGAGTGAAATCAGATTACCATATGTTTTTCTGAAGTCAAACATATCTCCCCTTAAGGCCTACGGACGAGTTTGTTTTAGTTCATAATGGTATTACAAAGAAGTAGTTATAATTGAAAGAGCTGCAACACTTTCCAACACTGCAATCTTTCCTACAACTTGGATCAACTTTTATTTAGCACTTTGATTACAAAGACAGTATTTCATTATTCTAATAACTTTTTACAGTCCTCTTCTTTACTGAGATGTTCTGGGAACTTAGCAATGAAGAAATTATCTCAGACAGTCAACATTTTCCCAGTGACAAGGCTTCATCTGCACTTTTCCAAAGTTTTATCTTTTTATTGCATCTTAAAAAAAAGACAACCACAAACCAAAAAACCCACAAAAACTATTAGAAACCAATATCAGCTGAAAAGTAGAAATGTCGGCAACAGTCCTCCAGAGAACTTAGTTTATCTTCTATGGGGCAGAAGAGCTCTGTATTTTATGAGTTTTGCAGGTTCAGAAATAATTTCCTCAAAAGCTTTGGTATCCTACCCTACAAGAACAGAATTCTTTTGGGGGTACTGTGATAGGCAGGGCCATACACAGGAGTTTCCCAAGAATATATGTATGTTCAAAAGTTATTGAATGGTAAAAAACCAAAACAAAAGATCAGCAACAAAAATTTTCCATATTTAGAAGAGAGAAACAGTTGGGTATGACTAAATATCTACCTGATCTACCTGATATTAGAGATTACTAATTGTTGTATCAGCATGAGGAAGACAGACTGACAATAAAAAGAAAGAAAAAACCCCATATTTTTCAGCAAATTTTTTACTTTTTTTTGCTACTCTATTAATATTTAATAATAACAATTGCCATATTAATCATATACAGAGACTGCTCTGAACTTTCACAAACTGGGTTTTTGGTTCTTATGCTCTGAGTTCTCAGTTTCTTTGTATTTCCACTCTAAAGTTTCCTGTCTCCAACTCTCACGCTGCATTTTGTAACACAAGAAAGTTCTGTCTCATGGAATTTCCAAAAGAAAGACATATATTGTTTACATCTGTAGCTACCATAAGAAAATCATTCCCCACCCCACTTTTTTTCCCCCAGTATCTTTTCCTTCAGTATTTTCAGTGCAGAGTTTCATGAATAAGCACACTATGAAAAAGACCCCTACCAGGAAATACCACAAGAAAGCAGGAAGGTCTTTTCATGTTAACTAACTGTTAAGTATGTTTAGTCAGAAACAGAAAAAGCCCACAGGAATGCTTTTTGTTGTGGCATTCATTAAGAACAAAGGCATAAGCCAGTCTCTCAGAAAGCCTGGTTTGACAGATTTGAAACCCATGCAGTTTCATTAACCCTGGCTCCTGCAAATTTACCCATTGCAGTAATACGTAGTGCGGTTAAAGACTATCCATCAAAATGATGGTATGTTTAAAACTGGATCACAATTCTTTTACATTAAGAGGTTCTTTTATACTGCAAAGTGTTCCAAAGTCCAAAATGAGAAGTACCACTGCAAGTGGATTTGTTCTAAAGTGCTTTTAAATACACACTTTAATTGCTATTCCTACTTTATCTAATCATCACTGGAATTACTGAATCTCAATACATTTGATAACATTAAGAAGCCTTGTGGTAATGAACCCAGTATTGTTTAATCTAAGTCAGAAAGCTTGTCAAAAGGCAGTATATTTGACCAGTAATTTAACTACAGGGCAGTTACTATATTTCATCTTCTGAATTTCCATGCCTAAAATAAACACATTGAAAGAACACTCAGTTATGCAGGGGTGAACTGCCTAGCAAAAGTGTCTGTTGCTAATTTCTACAGAGGTATTGAAACAGTGATACTTTGAATCCCTACTCATAAATGTTAAAATAAAATTGTCTAGCTACTGATTGAACACCAAAATCAAGTAGGCTGCAAATTACATGCACAAGTGTCAAAAGTACAAGAAGTGGAATTGAATAACCCTACATATTATTCTTTGTTCAACAACAGCCAGGCTGAACTGAAAACCTTTGGCTGCCCTAAATGATGTGACATCAGTGAAGTTATGCCAGCGGCTATGTCGGATCAAGCCCTTAATGCTGTAAAATGGTAATTCCATCTCTCAAAACAAGAAATACTGCCTCCTCAGAATTGCAGGGAAGGAGAATACTGGGTCTCCAGTATGTATATAATATAGATAGGCCTATACTCACACTGCCTGAAGTCCTTTTAAGTCATTGTGTCTACAATTTCCTATGGGCTCAGCACCTTTTAAGGTGCCAATAGGTAATGTAAGGCACAGGGACAAAGTGAAATTTAAACTGTGTGAATGCAGAGACTATTGAAAACAGGTGATATTATTATCTTCTTTTCACCTGTGTAATAGAAACATTTTCTATAGCTTGTTGTTTGACATTAATGGATAGCATGTATGAGAAAGCCTACTCCATCTGTTCGAGAGTTTTCTTATTATATGTCCCAGAGGTAAGAACTGAAAGCTACAGCATTTAGTCATTATGGTTGCAGTGACTGGAGCATGGGAAAGTGTAAAATACAGACTTAAGAACAGACTCCTGATAAAGAGATATACTGGATCTAAAATACAATATGGCCTAATTCTAATACTGTCGAGCAAAAGATTTTTCTTACCATGAGACAAATAAACAGAACTATACACAGGCACAAAACCAGCCCATTTTGAAACATATGTCAAGTATTTTCTTAAGCTTCCAAACCCTGTAAATTTCAAAATATGCCTGAGGAAAAATAAAATTTACCACACATCATTTCCTGCATAGTAAATTTGTAAGCCATTACTTTTTATAAATTGAGATGCTTTTCTCTGAACACAATTGTTTAAATTTTATGCCTGTATACTAGATCCTGAGAGATTTAGGGAATACTTCAACTTCTGGAAAGGACTTCTTCTTTATAAGAACTATTTACTGTAACCAGGTAGCATGGTTGGTTTTGTCTTTTTTTTGCAAAACATCAGTGAGCAGGTTCTTGTTTCAAACTGAATAGTGTTTACAAATGTTTGCTAAATTAAAAAAAAACCAACACAACAACAGAAGATATCAGACTATACCAAGGAAAGTTTGCGTCAGTTACATGCTCCTTGTTATTCCAGTTTGCCTGGACAAATTTCCAAAATGGGAAATAAGGACAGATCCTGAAAAGCCCAGATGTGTGGTAGCTTGTTTTTGTTTGGAAACCATCCTGGAGAGAACCAACTATTAAGCAAGCAATAACCAACAGGGATTTTTTATCTGTTGCAGAAATATCCCTTGTTCTGTATGAAAGCCAAGATTCAAATAAGGTAAAACAGAGTCACAGCCAAAGACCACACTTCAGTCCCTGAAGTAAAGCACTTCAGTGAGATTGGAAGGCTGCAGAGACCACAAAGGACTTCATGGCATTGCTGTTTGCATGAGCAAAAAGCGATTTGAATGAGACCAAGAATATAATTAAAATACAATCACAAAAATCTTTAATGAATGTATGAGTATTTGATGAAATCCCATAAAAATAAGACAGCATCAGCTGCCAGCTTCTCTCTGGCAAATCACTTGATGTGAAGACAACAGCCTGAAGTAGCTTTATGAACCTGAGCTGTCATACTGGTAAATCACAAAAACACTACACTAACTTGTTATGAATAATGCCTTCCAATTCACAACAGAAAATGCACAGTCCCTAAAAAAAAGACAATACCTTACTCTTTAAATCCTCTGATTATGAAACAAAGTGTCTCTACCCTGTACTGTGGCTATTAAAATCTTTCAGTATTTGTCTGCATTGCCTCCCATGTTTATGTGATGTTTCCTTAACATGTCAATTTCATTTTATTTTAAACATTACTTTTATTTTAAACACCACTTCTATGACAGTACATATTTCTAAGTGCTGGCTGAGCCAGTTAAAGCATTAGCAGATGATTGATTCCTATCATCATGAGACTCACTCTAAATACATTTGGTATTTAAATAGGAACTAGCCATTGACTCTGTAATCCCTTGTGCCATGCTTGTCCTATGAAAGGATAACGACAAAAGGCTAGCGCAGTATTTGTCAGGATACCCTCACCATCTCCTCTATCCCCACAGGCAGTGACTGTAAATGTCTGTGACTTCAGGCGAGTTCGTGTTGTGATATTACTGTGCACATTCCCAGAGGGAGCTCTGCAAAAGGACATTTGCATTCATGTTAAGACAGAGAATTCAGCTGCCTTCCACAAGCACTGACTGCCCAAGACAAAATGACTGACTGCTACATGGCGAGAAAGCTGAAGGACATAAACATACCACAGTATATTTGGTTACAGATTAGGGCCCTTTTCACAAGGGACTGAACAAAACAAATAACTGAAATAAGAGATACATGCACTGAGGCCTCATTGCTCAGGTACGTGCAGTAATTCTGTGCCTCAAATCTTGCCAAACAGAAACTTCATTTTCCCTCTCTCTCTTTTTTTTTTTTAATTCTAAAAACTCATGAAGAAGAGTGTAAATGTGAGGTGGTTATAGACTGCTGATCTTGATGAAGTTCTGGGTTATTTGCAGTTCTGGGTTATTTGCAGTTAAGGATAGCCAACTTCTACAGGCACAGGCACCATTCTTTGCCCCCCTTTCCAACCCCCGGAGAGCAGTTTGGTAGCTGAACTACAACATCAGGACATATTTGACTTTGCAATGTTGAGCCATGTGATCAACTAAAGGACCTCTGAACTGGCCTCCTCAGGGTCACAGGTAGAGGAGGGCTTAGCACAGCAAGATGCAGGAAGCCAGCCTGAGGCCAGTACTGCCCTCAGGGCAAATCAAAGTGGGTATGCACAAAACCAGCTTGAATATATCAGGAATCATTAGCCTTGGCATTCCTGCCTCCGTTTTCAGCATCACACACAAGGCACATGTTCATCACCTGAGGCACAGCTAACTATTTCTGAGCCAGGGTCTAGATCCCTGTCACCCTCTACCTCTGCCTGTGCCAAGCTGCTTCTCCTTTGCACACCACCCACTATTAACTTCTTCACCTCTGTGTTTTACATCTTCTGCCACTGCACTGTCCTGTATTATTTACTATCATTCATAGTGTAAGCTCCAATTTCTCACCTCTTCCTTCAAACACCTGCAACAGAGCAGCCCAGCACAGAGAACAGCCTCTCAACATTCTGGGGTGAGCCTCATTGCCATTTTACCACCTACCTGTCACTCAAACTCTGCTTTCTCGCTTACCTGGACACACAAGCTCTGGCCTGTGCTGCTCCCTTTCAACCTAGAGCCTGTGGATACTCATATTTTCCTTTGCAGTTAAGTGCTTGTACCTGTCCATCCCACTGGTATGGCTTTTTTAACCTTTCTAAATGAATATAACTACTACTGCACAAACTTCTTAATGTTGCATTTACTCACAAAGCTGGGCTGTTTTAGCAATACAACTGCTCTATGGAAGCAAGGCCTAAATACAGTAATTTTACAATATCAATGACATCTCAATAAACAAAACATTATTAAGCCAAAAAAAAAAAACCCAAAAAATACAAACCAACAAACAACAAAAACTTAGCTGACAAATGACAGAAAAAAAACCCAGCATATAAAAGCACCTCAAATCATGAACCATAGCAGGCCTGAACTACCCTACTCTGTGGTAATACTAGTCTTAAAACAGGGCAACTGTTCTTGGTCTTCATCCTGTAAATACAAATGTATTTATGTTTTACATATAAGAATTTTAAGATGCAAGCACAGAGAGCCAGTAATGATTTTCATGATCATTTGATATTTGTTATTAAGAATCATATCAATATCTGCCTTGAATTATGACTCACTATTTAGCAAAATTCCATTTTATTTCCCTATAGAACAGAAAGGCTGATGAGAAATTGCTTGAAAGACCATCTCCCTCTGTAACCAGTTCCAGACAGCTTGTATGACATTTCCCTGGGAATGCAAAGGAAAAAATGAAGAAGAGAGTAAATTCACTTGAGGCCTCTCCTCCAAGCTATAAGCAAATGAATTCCTGTTTGTGGTTCTGCTGCAGGCTTGGAATATGGTAAAGTTGTGGTATTAGCAGAAATCAGACATTCCTGTCTCAGAAATGAAAACTTCACTTAGTATATTCAGAAGAATAAGAAGACGCAAGTAGAAAAAGTTTTGAAAAATTTAAACTCTGTCTGGCGTGGTCTAAATACACAGTTCTGGACATTTTCAAAGACTGTCAGCATGGGTATGTACCATGGGCACATCTGAATAAGATTATACACAGACAGAACAATCTTCTAACTGAAAAAAGTGTTATTATCACCCTTTAGATCTATTTTTGTTCTGTATTAAATGAATGTAACAAAGCACTAGTGAAAGCTCAATAAATATGCACACTTTAGATACAAAAGAAAAAAATCTTCTCTGAATTAATACAGAAACACAAGCCTGTGGAAGAAAAAAATATTGCCTTGGAGACTGCTTTTTGAAGGACAATCAGCAAGTCATTACTTTTAAACCTCCAGAAAGTACTGTTAATACCATATAAAGCCAAATACTGAATGGCTTAAATGACACTACAGAGAACAAATAGTAGCATAAAAAGCCAGCATTTACCAATTAGTCAGTCTACATAAAAGCATACACTGTGATATGGCAATTACAGAAGTACTTACTACAAGGGATGTAAGAGGGATAAAAACAAATGAGAATACAAAGCTAGAAAGTATGAGAAAAACATTTTAATATGTACACCTACAGAGAGTAAAATATACACCAGAAGTACATAATCAAGCACTGTTTGCTTAAGACAGCATACTGAATAGACCAAGGAAGAAGAAAACCAGGAACTACTATATGTAATCTGACTATATAATAAACGTAATGACTAGTGTATTTGAGATTTGCTGTTATTACCTCTAATTTGCTAGCCAGACTGTCTTTTCTCTAACACATTCAGTATGTGACACTACACTGGAAGTATGTAATATTGCAATCCTTTTAATGGACTTCTTGGAAGTTTCTTATAAAATCAGAAATGGGGAACTTGGATTTTAATTCATACAGCATAGGTGTCACATCTTTCCCACAGACTCAGGCACTGGCAGGAAATTCAAGACGACATCTGGCTGAGTTGCATTTTTTCAGTTCAAACTCTGTACCACTGAAAATATTTGGGTCACAGAAGTCTTTTTTTCTGGATAGCAAAGAATTTAATTTTAAAAAATTAGTTTTAAAATCTTTCAAATATTTACAGCTAAGAGAAAACATGTTTTGGCCAAGGCTTTCAGCAAGCTAAGCCGTTTTAAATTCTGCAGGATCGGTATGTCATTGCAAAGACATCAGATTTGATTATGTTGTCATGTTGCATCCCTCAGCAGTTCACTGACAGACTACAGGCTCTTGATCCAGTTTTTGTGTTTCTTTCTAAGTTTCTCTTTGAAAGCTCCAGGGCCAAACAACAGTGAATACCGACAGCATCTATTTTCATGTGAATAAGTTCTTCACTATTTAACTGAGTCTTGGACACTGTTTTCTGAAAGACACAGGACAGGAAGAGACAGCCTCTGAGTGCCACACAGTACTTACATTATTTGGTTCCACCAGTATTCAGTTACATCAATTCTCAATACATGAAGTCAGACATGAAATGCTGAGGGTGAACACCCTCATCTCAATTAAACCAGCAATATCAGAAGCTCTTTTAGGTTAGGATTTTCAATAGAATCATAGAATCACAGTATCATAGAATAGTTAGGGTTGGAAAGGACCTTAAGATCATCTAGTTCCAACTCCCCTGCCATAAGCAGGGACACCTCACACTAAACCATGCCACACAAGGCTTCCTCCAACCTGATCGGNGTTGGAAAGGACCTTAAGATCATCTAGTTCCAACTCCCCTGCCATAAGCAGGGACACCTCACACTAAACCATGCCACACAAGGCTTCCTCCAACCTGGCCTTGAATACTGCCAGGGATGGAGCACTCAGAGCTTCCTTGGGCAGCCCATTCCAGCATCTCACCACCCTAACAGGAAAGAATTTCTTCATTGTATCCAATCTAAACCTCCCCTGTTTAAGTTTGAACCCGTTACCCCTTGTCCTGTCACTACAGTCACTAATGAGGAGTCTCTGCCCAACATCCCTATAGGCCCCCTTCAGATACTGGAAGGCTGCTATGAGGTTTCCACACAGCCTTCTCTTCCCCAGGCTGAAGAGCCCCAACTTTCTCAGCTTATCTTCATATGGGAGATGCTCCAGTCCCCTGACCATCCTCGTGGCCCTCCTCTGGACTTGTTCCAACAGTTCCATGTCCTTTTTATGTTGAGGACACCAGAACTGCACACAATATTCCAAGTGAGGTATCATGAGAGCAGAGTAGAGGGGCAGGATCTTCGACCTGCTGGTCCTTTTGATGCAGCCCAGGATACTGTTGCTTTCTGGGCTGCAAGCGCACACTGCAGTCAGCTCATGTTAATTTTCTCATCGACCACCACCCCCAAGTCCTTCTCTGCAGGGCTGCTCTGAATCTCCTCTTTGCCCAACCCTTTATTCTACATAAAGCTTACTCTCACTGAGGCTTTAAAGAGTATCTACAGAAATCAACCCTTCAGAATGCTTGTATAGCCTGTTTTAAATACTTTTGAAGTTGCAGTCAGTTTAGCAGCAATTAATTTTCATACGAACCCAGTGAAGATCATCTAAACATCCCCACTGATCTCTGCCTAAGAGACACCACCCTTAATGAATTGTGATTGGATGGGTTCTCTTACCCTGTGCCGTTTGAGTTACATGAAACAAAAACAACATATCTAGGTTTCATTATTAATTTCAGTATAGTCAGGACACAGAGGCAAAATGCTGCATGGGCAGGGCACAGGTAAGACTATTTTAGCCATGCCCAAAACACAAGCATGTTATATTTTAAGACACAATTTATCCCAAGCTAATGTCACACAGGTTGTTCAACATAAATTAAGGACTGACACCTTACCTATGTTTCTGAGTTTTGGTTGGGTTTGGTTTTTGGTTTGTTTTGTTTTGTTTTGTTTTTTTTCCTGGGGAATACAGGTGATATAACTACATCTAGATTATTTTTAAGCTCATTTCCATAGGAACATGAGCTATATACCTCCCAAAGATCTTTCAATAACAAAATGCAGAAACAAAGAGGTCAAACTTCTCTAGCTCTTTCTTAGATTTTGAGGCCATTAAATGAACGTGGGATCCTCATCCAAACTTCCTCTATTGATTAGTAACAGTTCCTAGGGAGACCGCTCTTCAAAGGGGCTTTCAGTTTTCCTACTGTGCCTGAGTTTTGATCAAAATCTAAGAGTATGAATGCTGCTATTAAGCTCCTGCTATATGGCCTTAATGTGTACCTCTCTGGCTAAGTGGTATTACCATACTAATGCTAGCATTTACACTTATGTAGCAGGATTCTGGTTTGTATCTCTTATTACAGCCACAGTTTAGAAAATAATGTTGCCAAAATTAAACTTGGATGTAAAGAATTCTTTTAAAATACATTAGTTTCCTGGTTCTTGTAAATGGAAAATAGTCAATCAAGTTTATTTTAACTTTCTGACATTTTTTATTTCCCTTTTTTTTAATTCCAATAGTTATTATTACGTACCATATCAACTTGAGGCCTGCAGTACTTTGTGTTAGAAATCAAACAGTATCCTGGATAACTTTATTAATAAGGAAAAACTTGACTTGTATTCAAACACCAAAACTGAACTAAATTCATCACCATGAAGAAAAGTTTAGAAAGAGCTTTATAATTTCAGTCTATCCCAAAGAAAATATTTTCAGCTACAAGATGACATTCAGCTTTTATATGATTGCCATTCTCAATGAACCAAAGGCTTACTCAAATCTGATTAACAGTACGTCTTATAGAACTGGAATATTTGTGCTGTTTCACCAGCATCTCTAGTATCCTTGTATAACTAACACAAGTGTGCTCTCATCTTAAGAACACTTCCCATTTTCATGATCCTTGAGTTCAACAACACTTATCAAAAAAAAACAGTGAAAAAAAGTTGCAGTAACATGTAGTGTGGAAAAGGAAACTCTCTGGTCTATATCCCTGCAGTCACATCATCTAAACCCTTCTATAAAATTCCTCTCTTCTTAAAAGCAGTTAGATTTCTTACCCCCACTGCTGTACTTGAGCCCATTTTTTACACATCAGGTTGCTAAAAACCTCTTACTTTCAACTTTACATGACTTGTTTATGCATGCTTGTTCTTCTACCAGCATCACAATTCATCTTAAAACATCTTTCTGACCACATCTTTGTAGGTCTTCCCATGTAAAATTCCTATCTGCACCTCTGCTGCTGGCTTATAATCAATGTGCAGCTTACACTGGCAACTCGCCCTTACACTATCAATTTCAGCAATTAGCCGCTTCTTAATTACACTGAAGATTGTCACAGAAGTCAAAAAATTACAACAGATCCAGAAATAGAAAGTTACAGTATTCAGAGTGCCGCAACTGACCCACAGAACTAGGCTCTAGTCACACCAGTGAAGCATTTTTATCCCAACATACAAATCGTTCTTGTCCTTTACCATGAGCAGGAAACAAAAATGAATTCATGGCAGTATATTTGCTTCTCACTAGACAAAATCCTTACTAATTTCCACCTCCTGTGTTCTGCAGTATTTTTTTAGCTGCTCATTGGCACAATATTAAGCCAATTCCCAAAAGACTCAAAATTTATCTGTTCCAAAGGCAAAAAACTGCAGATAACTTCCAGAAACTACTCAGCCAGCTGAAAGTGTCTGCCTCTGTCCATTTCGTATTGTAGTGCACTGTGATATTTTTTTCCCATTTTTCTAGAAGCCAGATGACAATTTCAGATGTTAAGGTGCAAATACAAGCATTCATGGGAGATATGCATTGCAAGATTCTGCCAGAGTTCATACTACTGAAGAATTATTATTAATGTTTTTATTATTATTTTCATTTTCAGAGCAGTTCAGCAATTCAAATCTGATTTTGAACATTGAGCCCTTGCACAACTCTGAGCTCATCTAAAGTTTAAGTATTGAATGAAGTGGAAGTGAACGAGCGGAACTGTATCTTATCTCCAAAACATATTTAGAAGTCTCATTTGGACTTAACTTCTTACCTAAACTTTGAAGTGCTTAATAAAGATTAAATTAACAAATGGGGGAAGTAATGACAAGTAAGATACAGTTTTGCGCCTATCTGCAGTCTTGCCAATACTCTTTGCTTCTGCTATAATTTTGGGACTCAATGTGTCTTCTTACAATGTCAATTTAACTAAGCAAGCCATCCAATTCATCTGGCTAGGATTCATCATCTGGTTTTGTATATTTGGAAAGATATAAGAGTCTCTTATATGCTTCCTCCAACTCTTTCCTATATAGACTATTGAGTACACTATCACACGAATTAGGTCTGAACTTCTGAATGCAGGGAGTCTGAATAGATTTGAATTTATCTCATAGAAAATGGCTTGGAATTGTGAATTCATTTGTGTACACCATTTTTTCCCCATTTCCAGTAGTAAGTATTTCACAGTACTCTCTGTAATCTGGGTTCTTACCCTTCTTGTCTCCATGTATTACAGCAACATAAATTAAAAGAGAACAGTGAAAGATTTTGAAGGTTAAAACATGTAGCATCCACCGATGAGAATAAATACAACTTAGAAATCACTATATGCATGTGTGTATATATATATATATAAAAACACATATATGTATACACGCATACATATATGTGTTTATGTATACATATATGTGGAGGAAGAGGGAAAGAGATACATATGCATATACATATCTCTGTGTGCATACATACATTGCCAAGTATAAATACAGAGCTGGCAGGTTGTGTGTGTCAGAGCCCTTGTACTTTATGCAATGTAATGATAGCATCTGAAATACTTAGTGCTCTGCAAGTCCTGACAAATAACAAGAAAGCATGTTTTCTCCCTGCTTCATTAGAGACACTAGTAGTTAATGTTTATAGAATATCAATAATGCAGTTTGCAGTTCTGCATAATTAAAGACACCCTATGTTAATAAAATAACTTGGAAAGATAATGCCAAACACAAGACATAAATCCTCTGATGCCTTTGGCCTAATCTTAGACAAGTTTAATTACAAAGATGTGGCTGTACTGTACCTTACAAAAATATTTTTTTGTCACTTAAACCTATCAAAGCATACACCCATTTATGACATTTGTGAGAAAGAACAAGCAATATAATGGCCCACAAGTGGACACTTACAGTTTATGGATTACTAGAATACACATTCACACTAGAAGCTCATGGAAATGGAGGAAGCTTTCTAACACAGAGAGCCACAATGCATTATTTTAAGGATCATCTGATAAATGAAAGCCAGGAAATTTAGATACAGGTATGAAATTCCTTAGACTATGATGCTTACATAGACAGACATCTTCTTGTGTGTTTTAAGCAGAACTTTGTATTGATTTCAGGAGTAAAATTTGTGTCCAACAGGAAAGTGACTGGCTCTGTCCCGTAGTAAAGGAAATAAACCTAGTTTCTGAGATTCCTCAGTAAAGATAGTGTGCTATATCTTGATACAATATTTTGTAATTCGTTTGCAACACTGCTATTTTATGCAATGAACTATTACTATAGACAATAATTTAACGTAGGTTTCTGGATCATTAATTATAGTTGGGTTGTTTGGTTTTTTTTTTATTTTTTGAGGGAGGAGGAAAAAAATAGAGAGATGAGGTTTGCTGTGACCTTCTGTCTGCTTCTCTTAAAAGGAAGGAAAAAAAGCCTCAACAAATAGTGAACCTGAAAGTCAGGACTTTTGAGCTATAATTTGTTCATGTAGAGCTCAGTCTACAGCTTCCATAAGTCACTAACAGTAACTAGACTTTACTAAGAAAGTGTCCAAGCTCCAAGTCACACAAAGCAATATGATCACTCTGATGATAAACAAAGGTAAGTACCATAATAATGTTATAAAGCCTCACATGTACCACCATCAAAGACATAACAGAAACTGTCAAAATAAAGAAAAGGGAAGTGAAGGAAGTTACTACGCCAATGGAGGAAGAAGTAAGGAAAAAAATCATGAACAAAAAATGTGGTTCTTTTTTCCTGATGAGCAGTTGAAAGTAAAAGCAAGCTGCCTTTTGACAACATGTTCTCATAACCAACAAATGATACAATAAATTGTCTATACAGGCCTGCGTTTCTATAACTTATCTCCTCATTCTCACTTTCCTAGTTTTATCTTACTGTTTGTTACAGTCATTTGTTAGATTTGTATTGTTAGCCTTGACCTCACAACTGAATTTTTAAGTTTACGTCTACCTACTCACTGTTAGCTGCAGGCTCCAAAACCCAGCCTGTGTGGTCTTCAGGTAAAAATTCAAGTCTCCAGGACACCATCCCATAAGGTCCTGTCTCTATCTGGAATATGCACATGAGCAATGCTGATGGAGGCCCAATGGATGGGAAGAATATGTTGACCATAAGGTGGTTACCTACCAAAGGGATTCCACAGAAGACAGTCATGTTTAAACTGGGAGGAAGAAGGACTGCCTGAGTAACTTGTAATGGTTCAACCCCATTGATCCATGAAAGTAAAATCTTGCAGTAAATATAAGGGTAGGTATAAAAAAATTCACTCTACTATTCTAGGCAAAATTTCACCCTTATGAGGCCTCAGGATTTAAAGCAAACCCATCTTAAGAAAGCAGAACATGGCAGTGGGAAGTGGAAACAAACAAACAAACAAAAAAAACCATTAATAAATGACAAATAACAGATAGAACTCCATTCTGGCCACAACATTTTTACAACAGTGAGGATCTTAGCTCTCTTTCTAGGTGTGAGTAGATCTATGAGAATGATACAAGTTTTGTATTTTGGATAATAGGCAAGAAGAGGCAGAGATGACAGAATTGCCGTTTCAGGTCAATGTGAAATTACACCTTTTGCCAATCAAAAGGTTTTGAATCAGTCAGACTGTCCAGTTGAAACAACTGGACATTAGATTAACGTTTCTAAGCAGATGATAGTTTAAATGGCAGATGTTTTTCCTCTTAAATGTAGGTTGATCCTGAAAAGGTGTCACTTTTTAAAAGAAAAATTTATATATTCATTTGAATAATATTAATGCACAGCTTCTATAAATTCCCCCATTTGTAATTTCTTGAAACTATACATGAATTTGGGTCAGATTTAATACTAGGTTTATTTTCCTAGGACTCCATTTTCATTTTCTATTCTACAATTTAATACCTGCTGAGGAAGAAAATTCACTTAAGTGTACTTATGAATGGGCAATGAACCTATGCCTTTCAACATAACTCTGCCTTTCTCATCTGCATACTACTCATAGATACCCTTGCTTTCCAGGAAGATAACACAACCATGATGGAATACAGAATTCAAGGTAATTAACCTTCCATACCACAAGTAGTTCTACATAACTTTTCCTGATGTTTCTCAACAAAACCAAGCTAAGGTGATTAGAGGTTTGACCCTGGGAAGGGCGGTTCGTAATTCATGCTGCTTCCCCTTGTGGCTTTAGCCCAAACTTACACATGGTTTCAAAAGCTACTTCTGTACTATCTCCAGCTCCATCCCATAGCAACGTCTAACTACAACAGTTAAACTGGTCTCCTCCACCTTGGATAGGTTTATCAAAAAGACTCTCTTTTCTGTACTGAGTTGTCAAGCTGGATACAGATGAGGTAAAATCCTTCCCCTGTGCCAGGAAAGAAAAGGATACACCACAATTAATGTTGTGATTCTATTTTCGCCTTCAGTGAAAATTTAGTATAATGGTTTTTTCCTTCATGCTGATCTGTCAATATTGCTGGAAAGTCAGCAAGATTGTTAGTGATCTGCTATGCAAGTAATACAGGATGAATCTGTACAAAGGAAGTTAACCTGTTTATTGGTATTTTTTTTTTCTTTCTTTTCTAAGCTTTGCCTGAACACATATGGGTAAGCGGTTGTTTTATGGTCGTGCTTTCTTCTTTTTTCTCTTACAACATAATCTCCTATCAAATGCAAATCATGGGAATGTCCATTAGCACAGTAAGAAATTTTCAAGGATGACTCTAAGGCATTTATATCGGTTACTGAAAACAAACCCACATCATACAAGCCTTTGGGGCTATTTACATGAAAATAAGACTTATGTGAAGGAATTGAGTTCGCAAACAGATGATAATGAGCAACAGAAAAAAAGAAGGTTTTTTGTTGAAAGAATGGATAATACCCAGAATATATACCCTCATTATCATGCTTTTATATTACAAAGCTTAGTTATTTTATATCCTTGAAGCAAAGCACATATGTTTACAATACAGTACTCCAGAATTTATTGGTAAATGCACTTCTACTATTAGAGCTTTTATGCCCTCCCTATGCTTCCATTGTTGGAATATTGCTTTTGAGCTAAATGTCCAAAGGAAAAACATTTGCTTAAAGAACTAGGTTGATGCTATAAAGAGCAAGACTTATTTGCGTTTGAACTGAAAGTATGGAAAACACTGCTAATCCAGAGTCTGACGGTCTTTGGGAAATGTTTCTAACTCCTGCTTTTTACAAATGAAGAAATCTTAATAACTGTTGTAATTATCTGAATTATGCATTTTTTGATATCATTACTAACCCTCAAGGACCTTAATGTTTGCTCACTGAAAGAGAGAAACAATTTCATGTTTTGGTGATGTGGACTATAAAAGAGCATTCATATAGACAGCTGAAAAAAAAGAGAAAGATACAAAATTCCTGATATATGGAAAAACAAAATGAAGAACAGATCTTTAGCAAATCACTTAACCCCACCCAATTTTCCAGTATGTAAAGTTCTGGTTTTATCCCTTCTTTCATTTTATAGTTTGTGAAGTGCTGTAATAGCATAAGATATTCTAAGATACAATATAAGTGATTAATGAAATTATATTTATGTGGCATGGAAGAATTTACTTCATGTGTTTTCATCCCCAAACATTTATTTTTATTGCTGGAAAGAAATTTTTATTATACTTCAAAGAGAGATGAGAGGGAAGAAGTGAAACCTGCTGGAGTTAATTCAATGAAGCAAAACATATCAAAGTATCTGAAAAACACATTAAAGAGTGAAGTCTGATCTAGAAAACTGCAAAACACTGAATGTCTTGTGCCAGTCAAAGATAATCTAATGAAAATTTATTTCAGGAATTGGTTTAGAGATGGAACAGTTCAGCCACCGATGAACACCACAACACCTTCCCAGTTCCACCCATTTTATTCTTTTGTTTTTTTCTCAGCACTTCTTTCATCTCCCTACTTTGCCCTCTCAGCATTCCCTACATGCCGTCCAAATATATGTTTCTTACATAAATGAGGTGTGTCTTTAGAGAAAACATTTGTGAAGTGCTTTATGGCCACAGATGTCAAAGCACTTTACAAAAGAAAGCAAGCATTATTAGTGTTCTCGTCATGCAGAGGGGGGAAATGAAGCAGCCAGAGGTTAACTGATCAAGTAAAAGCCACACAGCAAGCCAATTTCACTACTGATAAAGTGACAGCATCTTGTAACCCACGACAGTGACATCCACAGGACTCCTCTTAATCACTTATACAGTCTCATTTCAACATTGTAGATAGCAAAAGCGGAGCTCACCTGAGGAAAATTCAAATATTATTCTAGAGGCACAGACCTGCTCTGCAACATTCACCCACTGCAACAAGCAGATGTCATGCCTGCCTCCCATGAAGTGACATGAGCAACTGTGCCATTCCACAGCATCTACCTAGACCAAACTGCATCTGGCCTTGTCTTCAGCTTTGAAAAAAAAAAAACTGCCCAAAATCAGCATTAATCACTCTTAGTGTCTGACTAATAGTGATAATATTTGTCAAAGTGTTTCCATGTTCACAGAGCTCCTATGAGAAATACAAGTATTCCCCAACACACACTGACTAAAAATTAGTTGCTCACTTGAGATTTAAATTGAGTGAAATGATATCACGTCATGGAAATGTTTTATACTACAAGCAGACATTCCTCTCCCTGATCACATCTCTATTTGAAAATCAAGTTTTACCAGCACTGGAACAAACTCCTGAAATCATAATACAGAGCAATTTATCATATTATAACCTAGTGCTTCAGGATTTTACCTCTATTACATCTGTCAGTATTTTTTTCCATAGTAAAGTTCATTCACATAAAACACATAGTCCTAGGGAATGCATCTCATCCTGACGTTACACCTACCAGTAGCAGTGATGCTAAAAGTGAAATCAAGGAGAACTGCATTCTTGACAAGCAAGAGAAGTGAGCTTTTGAATGTTTGAGCAGCCTTCTTTCACTCAAAGCATCTATATAAACATAGGAGAGGACCTGGAAGTTACTCTTCCTTAAATTAAAATGAGAAAAGCCTGTACCAGTCTGATACTAAGCTCCTATATCAGCTATTTCTTTTTATTGAAGGAAAATTTCAAATTTAGCTCAACTGAACTGGGTACATTGCAGTAGAAAAAACACATTGCATACCTCAAAATGCATGCAATCACATGTATAAAACAGTGGGACTGTTTCTGTTACTATAGCAGTCTTTGTATTCCTTTTATAAAGTCTCATCAAAGTAATAGAATATTTTGTCCTAAAACCATCAGGATAAAAACGTCCACTTCAAATTCTGACCTGGTGATTTCTCAAGGGTCAATCTCCCTTCTCTTTTAAGCACTGTATTACCTGAAAGCTTAGCCTTATGCTCATCTTAATGATCAATGTTGCATTGTTTGGAATTCTGTCACAAATCTGTACAATTCTTTGCCAAGTCTTGTTCTTCTCCATGCATGGCATGTCAGGCTGATGAAGGAAGGCTTGTATACTGGGAAAAGATTTTAATTAATTGCAAGATTAAAGTATTGTCATGAAACAGATGAATAGTTCTCATGAGTCCTCACTAGGCTTCCAAAGCAGCAATGTCAAGCAGAAGCTTTCCTATCCTCAGTACTTCTGCTCAATTTCTCAGAAAACATGACCTTGTTTGTACTGCTACCAGCCAGCATACTGCAAAAACTATCGTGCAGGCTGCAAGCAGAATCCCAACCCGGACCTTTCCTGCACACATTCGGACAAGAAAAACTACAGTGCTTTTCGTTTAAAGGCATAGTACACTTAAAAATACAAAACTGGTCACAAACAATACCCAGACATATTGTACTACAGTGAGTTTACTCCAGCTATGTTGTAACAATTCCCAGATTAACTTTTTTGGATTAACGCTCTCTTCATGAATAAATGCCCTTCTCTCTACCATATGTATTCTTACAATTTTTTTTTTTACATTCACTTATTTTACATGTTTATTACTGGATGCATTAATCAATTGGATGACAAAAGGGACAGAAATGCATTTATTCCAAAGAAACTGAAATCATTACATCAACTGTCTGACAGAAAATAAGGATGAGAAGTAAGGAGTTTCAGCAGCTGGAAGGGGAAAATCCAAGCTGGTTATTCACCAGCTGAACTTTTTGTCAAGGGGGTGAGGAAGATTGTATCAGCACCTTCCTTCCATATTTTGAGCATAAAGAGAACAATATTCAATTCATAGCAAAAAAAAAACCCTAGTTAATCATTTCCTCCCTGTCACAGATAAGCTTAACAAAAGAAGTGGTACCAATGGAACCTATATTTCATTTTATTTTAATTATCTCTAAAAAGGTCAGAGAAGCTCTTTGGCTGGCTTTTTCTGCTAAATCTATCAGCTGTGATACAGTTAACAACAGTGCTTGTGTTAGGCTTCCTTCAGAGGCAGCACCTATTGCAATGAAGGAGGTAGCACAAAGTATCATTTTCTTGAAGCTACTGTTTCAAGCTGTCTGCAGATGCAGACAGACATCACCACATCTGCTTAGGTTCATTTGACATTTTGAAGGTTATCTTTGTAACCATAACGGCTAGAGGCTTAATTACTTCTGCAATGAAAGCTTAGATTCTGAAGCACTATTATATGGCACATTCAAAATGAACTATAATTATGTAGCAATCTAGGTGGCTGCATAATCACATTACACATTGGTCCTTTGCAAGATGCTAAATGTGTGTCTAAGGTTGTAGAAAAAAATGGGTGGTGCCTTTCTAATGTGTGTGTGTGTGTGTGTGTCCCAGCACACGCTGGAAACAGAACAGGACCACAGAGCTAAAGACTACCTTTTGCAATGCATACGTACAAATATGTAGAGCTAAACTTGGACATCTCCTGTGCATTTTAATGTGAGAGCTAAGTTTTCTATTATTGCAGCATTTCCTAGGGTATTTAACAGAAACTGCTTCTGAGACTCATTCTTTGGAAACCTGGCAAGGCTCAAGAGGACTCTTCAGCTGTTTCATGACAATACTGTAATTGTGCAATTAATTAAAATCCTCTCCTCAAAATAAAACTTCTACAGCACGTTTCCCAGCTGCTGAGTTTCCAAAGCATACTAGAAGACTTTGCCCAGCCTGTCTGCTGGACAACAAAGCCCTCAGGGAACTATGGGCTCAAGAACTTCACCTCTTCATGTGAAGAACTTTAGGTGTCAAGGAAAGCCCTAAGGAATGTAGATCACACTAGCAATCTGTGTTACCTACCAGCCTCTCCAAGGATCAGTGACACAGATCTCCTAACCATACAGATGCACAGACTTCTGAGCTGTATCAACACCATGGCTGACCAGAGCAGCAGTACAGTCAAGAGCAGTCCACAAGAGTTTTCCACAGTCCTCAGGCGTCCTTGAAATTTGATCTGTGATGGGAACCAAAGCATGTAAGTAGGGATAATCAGCACACCTCTTATCCAAGCTAAAATGATAACAGAGGTGCACACATTTAGATGCTAAACTGGGGACAGTTTGAGGTCATATGCCTACATAGCATTTAGTGTACTTCTTCAGGACTCCTATACTACAAGTAGTAAAGTACTGGTAAGATGAACAGAGATCAAACTGGGTTTACTGTAGGATAAAGACAGGCACTGTTTCCCAATCAGTAAAGAACAGAGTTTATTCCAAATTGCAGCCTTCAACTTCTGCTCTGGGAATATTTTTTATAAGATTTTCTTTTCTCAGTATTGATCATAATCTCATGTACACACACTGGGTTTCTGAACACATCAAATTTAAAAGTGAAAATTTTAACTTGTTTTACACAAATGAAGAAAGACATAGAATAGAAACTGCCATACAACCTACTCTGAGAAGTTTCTAATGCTCTAGGTAGAAAAGGAAATACTATTGACTTTGAAAGCTATTATTCCATATTCCCTTAGCATCAACCTAAATGTTCCATAAGGAACTGGGTCTGATACTAACAAGCCACACTTTCTGAGGGCACTAAATGGATTACTAGAATCAGCCTCCTCATACAAGCCCATGAACTTTCAATTTTTTATTTTATTTTACATTAAGCTAATGTTTACTAAAATTGATACTTACAGCCCAGCGTGTCTTAAAAAAATCCTAAAAGAAAATTAAATTACTTTGTATTAAGTTGAAATACAAGAAGTGTGGGGCAAGGGATGCTAGTCTTTTTAGTTCTTATACTCATTGTTTTGCTCTATATAAGTTTCAGCCCTACATTTTTATGCAGCACTGATAAAATGACTATTTATTTACAGCATTTTAATTAGTGGATTTCAGTCTATTATTTTTAACTAACCAAATTAGAAATGACATTAAATTTACAAGCTACTTCCCTGAACTGGACAGTAATCTCTTTTTTAAACTGAATATATTTTTAATCTTTAACTTTACTCATAAAAATAAATATCTAAAGAGATAATAATGTAAACTGTTACCTACCAAAACACTGTGTAAGGTTTGACTCTCTTAAGCTATACAAATTATGTAACTTAATGTAAGTAAATTTTTACAGAGAGTTGAAAACCCTACAGCTGTAGATAAAGAGATTTTAGTATTTTTTCAAGTTGCCAACTCCTGGCTGGACTTTGACTGATTCTTCCATTTTGCTACAATATTAGCAGAACGATTATAACAGCACAAAAAAGCCATGTAAAAGAGTAAGAGGAAGAAGATCAAAGGCAGCTCATATGTAAGATAAGATGGAAGGCTTCTAAGGTTTTGTGTGCTCTGATCATTCACCAGTATCCATAAATCTTTTAACATTTTTTCAGCTCTTTTTGATATTGTATATTCAATTAATTTCAACAAAATGTGTTCTAAACACTTCACAGGCATTACGAGGGTGCAAGAGTACTGAGCCTGAAGCATCTTCAGGGAGAAGAACATTTCCCCAGGATGCTCAGTGTGCAGGTGCAGAACTACCAGATTGTTGGTGAAGCCATGATAGTATTTTGTTTGACCTTCAGACTTGTTATGCAAGATTTAAATACTAAAACTTTACATTTCAAAAAGCACTAATTTTTCTGTTGTGGTCAAAGATGGGCCTTAACACATAAACACAAAGGCAAAACACTGTAAACAACTGTATTTGACCAGCCATGATCTTAGAACTAGTTAATGTCCTACAGTCTGTGGGGGTTGCTCATTTTGTTGTGATTTTGTTCTCAGTGCATGCTATCCTTCAGACCTTCAGTTACAGGTATCATAAACATCCTGCTGACTCTAGGGCTCAAATTTCCATTACTTTTTTGGTTTTACTGCATCTTAAAGTCCATCACATACCCTGCCACTGGTTCTAGAGCCTTTATTCTTCAACCAAGAGCAGAACTTGTTCAACATTTAAAAAGGAACTAGTTATTTTCAATTTCATATTGATAGTCATGTAAGTACTGTATGGAATTCCTATGCAATGTCAGTTGTACCCTTTAAAGGACTCTCACATTCTCTCCTATAGTATAATTCTGAGATGCTGAGCCTCTTGTCACCACCACTGGCTCAAGACAGTATGGAGACGTTATCAAGAAAACTAAGGAAAATCACATGATCTGAGCTTGACCAGAATATTTCTAAACTAAAACCACTATATGTGGTAAAA